>WWET01003093.1:164656-180100 GCA_011038615.1 Limnodynastes dumerilii | reverse complement strand
CCGAGATCCGCTTTCCAAACCCTACCTTAACTTTTGCCCACGTAACCGATGTCATCCGCTCACGTATGTATGGGCAACACGTATTTACGCAGCTAAGCACGCCCATACTGTACTCTTTAAATGCAAACCCCGCCTACATAGCGTATTTCAGACGTATTTTTGACTTGCGTAAAATTGGCACGCCCATACGTAAGTATTTACGTGACACATACGTGAATGGCCCATACGTTCACATTTACGCTACGTTACGGAGCGTATTTGCTACGGTGCGCATGCGCAGTACTTACCAAAATGCAATTTTATGTGTCCGCCAAGCGTAAATTCGCTCACAAGCGTTGTTCTGGATCTGGGCCATTGTTAGTAGAGTGTATTACTCCTGAGCCTGTATAAATTAATAACTTGCTTAAAAATATGTTTAGAAATTTTAATTGCTTAAAAGTAATTCAATTGGGTCATTTAGATCTAGTGTTTAATTTAATATGTTCCATTAGGGCAGCGTGGAAGCTCAGTGAGTTGTGTCTCACAATGCTGAGGTCATGAGTTTGATTCCCGGACTAGGCCTTATCTGTGTGGAGTTTGTATGTTCTCCCTGTGTCTGTGTGGGTTTCCTCTGGGTGCTCTGGTTTCCTACCACATTCCAAAAGCAAGCTGGTAGGTTAATTGGCTGCTGAATAAATTAGCCCTAACGTCTGTGTGTATGTCTGTGTTAGGGAACTTAGAATTTAGCTCCAATGGGGCAGGGACTGATGTTAATGTTAAATATTCTCTGTAAAGCGCTACGTAATCTGATAGTGCTATATAAAAACTAAGTAATGGGCTGTATTCACACATAAGAAGCTTCTGCTTCTTAGGTGCAGAGTTTTGCGAAATAACCTACTACGCATGCAATACAGATAATTTACGCAATCTACGTACCAGTTAGGTATGTAGAGTGCCTCCTTGCGGTCTTTAACCTCCATGGTTTTTTTTTTTTTTTTAAACTGTGTGTATTTTGTTTTCTTTTTTGCAACTCTGCTGAGCTACTCCTTACGCATTCCAGGGATGGTGTAAGCGTAGGGCTTGTTAAGCAGCTACCGGACTGCACTGCGTGGAGTATTTAAATTAAAAAAATTAGCATTTAAATATCCTTTCCACAGGCGCAGGCAGGTCGGATGCGAACACAGATGGATGGGTACACTTTCTGTGCACGCTCCCGATCTGGGCATGCACAGTGCTCATTTTTGCTGCGCTTCCGTCTGAAAAAAGATGGAAGCGCAGCTCTGGATCAGCTCCTATATGTAAAGTGGCATGGTCAATTTTTATTACTTGGACCGAGGCAGATACAAAAACTTGCAATTGCGTGTTAATTCCCCTTACCTTACAGAACCTGCTCCATATTACCTTATAAATTGATTTGAGCAACCTCCAGTTTGTGTATTTGATTTAAAGCATGTCTGGGATAGCAGCTGACAGGGGGTGCTGTCTCAGAGTAGCTGTTTTGGAAACTTGGGGACCTCTGCTGAGGGTGAGCTCTCAATTTCAAAATACATGATATATGACCCAAAGTTGGGACTCTGACAGTTTTCGAGTTAGGACCACCAAAACAGAGAAGCCTTGTAAGTGGCTGGTGGCTTATCATATATCTGCAGATGTATGTAACAAATTGTATGACTTTTATTTTAAAGATAGAAAGTTATGGTTTGTGGCTGGTTAACTGCAAGAGTGCTGGGGTGACTTTTTGTGTATTTGTGTAAATTCCCCATACCTTACAGCACCTGCTCCATATTACCTTAGAAATTGATTTGAGCAACCTCTATTTTGGAAGGATCTCTACATCCCAGAAAGAATGTTGACCATTTTATTGTTATATTTATTATAATTGTGTTGGCTAAAGAATGTTCATTAAAAAAACACACCTCTGCTGCCTTCAGGCCTTTATCTGCTGCGTCTGCAGTCACATAGGCTGTGGATACTCCATAGGTAGCCCAAACAAGAACTTTAGGCACCAAGGCACGGAATGACTCCCCAACTTCATTGGCATAGCCTAAGCCATAAAAAAAATGAAAACTTAAGTTATTTATATTTGTTTTCTTATAATTACACCAATTTTAAAGGAAAAAGTATTATGATTATAAAACTATTGGACTGGATTCAGAGATCCGTTTTTTGAAGGTACGCAATTATACACATGCACGCCGCAAGGTAACACCCATGACACTCCCCTTACATGGCCGTGTTGTCGGTGACTTACGCCACCATAGAGCATCCTTATCCCTACGTGTGTAGTTACGGGCGTATGTTAAGGTACGTACGTGCGTGTCTATCTAACCGCAAAATGCCCATTTAAATGCATCAACCCTGCCCAGTCTCACGTAACTTCTACCGCCCGGATAAAAACCACGCCCCTCCGTACATATGTCCCTAAATGCGATTCACAAGTGCGTGCCTAATGGCCTTCCGTGCCTAAATACCACGTAACTTGCATGGAAAAAGTTACTACACATGCGCAGTTGATCCGATCCTAAAATTACGCGCATCTCCACGCGAAAACGGATCTCTGAATCCAATCCATTATTTCTAAAACATTTCATGCAGGCTAAGAGCTAATTTCTCATTTATTTATACTCTGAGGGAAACAGAGATAAATCGTTAAAGTTAGAATGGTTTATCCATTATAAATGATTTTAAAGAGGTTTATGTATTTCAATTCCATATAACTAGCGTATACCTTTTTCAACATGGAACTAAAATTTAACAGCAAAAGACGTATAAATTTATAGAACCAAATTAAAGGTATATTAACATATGACATTAAACTATTTGGCACTGTTGCAGCATCTGCATGCAAATTTCATTACTACCCAGTGCTCGAAGTGGGCCAGTATACGGCGGTATGGCATACCGCCACTTCTGTGAGCCGGCTCTGAGTAAGAATGCAGCTGCTCATAGAATTTTAAGGCTCTATTTTCATTCAGTGCAGGCTCACAGAAATAATGGTATGCCATACCGCCGTATGGAATACCTACACACCTCTCCTGTGCCACGCTGCCGCCGGGAGCCATTGACAGAGTAGGCTGTGCTATGCACAGCTGCAGCTCTGATCAGAGCAGAGGACGCAAGCGTGACCTAAGGTTACGTGAGCGTCATTAGCCTGCAGAGCGCGCGCCGCAGAGGAAAGAGCTGGAAGACACAGGAAAGGTAAGTTTATTTTACTGTATTTTTTAGTAGTTTGGGAATGGGAATGGGGATTTGAAATGGCGGAGTGGGAAGCTTGACATGAAAGGGGCAATAAGGATGGACACATACAGAGGGAAAATAATTCTCGCTGGAGACAGAAGGAGGGGGAATAAAGCTGGTTGAACACAGATAAAGTATGGAGCAATTATGCTGGCTGAATGAGTGGACAATCATTAAGAGGGGGCTATTAGACTGTCTGAGCACACAGAGGAGGCAATAAGACTGGGTAACCTGAAGGAAGGGGAAATAAGGCTAATTGCACACAAATAAAGTTGGGGGTAACAAGGCTGTCTGGACACAGAAGGGGCAATAAGGCTGGGCAAACTGAAGGAGAGGACAATAAAGCTGACTGCACACAAAGTTGGGGCAATAAGGATGGCTGTACATTCATAAAGAGGGGGCTATAAGACTGGCTGGGCACAAAGAGGGGGCAATAAGACTGGGTAAACTGGAGGGGCAATAAGGCTGACTGCACACAAATAAAGTGGGGGTTGTAAGGCTGTCTGGATACAGAAGGGGCAATAAGGCTGGTCAAACTGAAGGAGGGGACAATAAGGCTGACTGCACATAAAGCTGGGGCAATAAGGCTGGCTGGATTCAGGAGGGACAATGAGGCTGGGTGGTTACTCATAAAGAGGGGCTATAAGACTGAAAAAACAAGTAGGGGACAACAACACTGACTGGGCACAAATAAAGAGGGGACAATAAGGCTGACTGGACACAAAAAAGGAGGGGCAATAAGGCTGATTGGACACAGAACGAAGGGGCAATAAGGCTGGTTGGAAACACAGAAGTAAGGTGCAACAAGGCTTGTTGGACACACAAAAGGAGGGGTAATAAGGTTGGATGGACAAACAGAAAGAGAGGCCAATAAGGCTGATTGGATACAAATAAAGAGGGGGGCAATATGGCTGACTGGACATAGGCGTAGGGGCAATAAGGCTTAGTGGTCATTCATAAAGAGGGGCTATAAGACTGGCTGAACAGAGAGACGGGGCAATAAGACTGTTTGGACAAACAGAAGGTGAGAACAACAAGGTTGACTGGACACAATTAAAGAGGGGGCAATAAGGCTGGCTTGGCAAACAAAAGGAAACGCAATAATGCTGGTTGGACAAACAAACAGAAGGAGGAGACAACAAGGGTGACTGGACACAAATTAAGAGGGAGCAATAAGGCTGGGCACACAAAAGGAGGGGCAATAATGCTGGCTGGACAAACAGAAGGAGGGGACAATAAGGCTCACTGGACACAAGTAAAGAGGGGGAAACAAGGCTGGCTGGACACGGAAGGAGGGCACTAAGGGTGACTCGACACTCATAAAGAGGGGGTTAAAAGACTGGCTGGACAAAGAGGGGGCAATAAGACTGGCTGCGCACACAAAAGCAGGGGCAATAATGCTGGTTGCACAAACAAAAGGAGGAGACAATAAGGCTGACTTGACACAAGTAAAGAGGCTGGCTGGACATGGAGGGGCAATAAGGCTGGTTGGACACTCATAAAGAGGAGGGCTATAAGACTGGCTGGGCATAGGGGGCAATAAGACTGGCTGGCCGCAAAGAAGGAAGGGACAATAAGGATGGTTGGACACACAGAAGGAAGGTGCAATAAGGCTGGCTGAGCACACAAAAGGAGGGGCAGTAAGGTTGGTTAGACTCGCCTGCCCCTAGAAACAGACCTGTGGGGGAGCTATCATTGTTTTTCCCTAGCGGTAACCAGATCATTTAATTAAACATGAAGCGTTCAGTGTAGAAATCATGACCCACGTGACATGTACACAATGTGATTACTTATTGTTGACCTGTTTACTTTGCCAAACTCAAGACACATCTGGTGCTGAAATTTCCATACCCTCATTTCTAAATTTCCACTTCGAGCACTGTAACTACCAAGGTATTTTGCTTTAAATAGCTATACACAAAGAACACTAAGTTCTTTTCTTTCAAGTAAATACACTTGTCCTTAAAAATATATCTATTATTAAAACGGAAGAATATTAAATAAAATATAAACAATAGTTAAAAATAGTATTTTAATGAGGACCTGCACTTAGAGGGTCTATTGCTGTTTTAGAAGCTAGTAACAATATATTCAATTTTCACCTTGACAAATTCACTGTAATTAATACAGTGGATGATTTTGACCCAAAGGTTTACAGTGCAAGTTCTTCTAAGGTATAGAATACATCGGTGAGAACAATAAATTTCCAGAAAAATACGTATTAGGTACAACAATAAATCAAACATAGCTGATATGGTTATATTTTAAATGTTTAAGAAAATCTTATAGTATAAATGTATAGGAGTTAAAATAATATGTCAACCACTAAAAATTTTCCCCAGACCAAACTAATTGCCCAGCAGTCGGAAACTCATCAGTGTTACTAAACACATTGTTCCAATTAAGAGTTTTATTAATTGCAGCAGCGACTTAGTAATTTATTTACATTTTTGTACATGCGGACTCCAGTATGTGGGTCGTATGACCCGCATGCTTAGACTCCGCTTTTTGGAACACAAACGCAATATCCAAAAATCTAATATGAATCACAGTGTTGCAAGACATTTTGCTACTCACCATAAAGGGAACACGTCTAATTTACAAGTGACTGGAATGGAGTATATTCCACCCACAATCAGAGGGGGAGATAGGGACCGGAATCTTTGTGTCAGGGAGGCCTTCTGGATACATACGCTGAATACGTTGTACCCAGAGGGCCTCAACGAAAATAATGATTTCGATTTTGGGGAGTCTTAGATCATCGTATTTTTGAGTTTTGGGATGGTAGACTACTGATCCATTATTGTATTATAGATGGTTATCCAAGACTAAAATCAAATGTTTATTAAAAGTTTTTTTGTATATACCCTTAGGTATAGCAAATTAATCTGCTTATTAATACTGATTATCGATTAAAGAAGTGCAAGTGTGACATGTAGGATGTACCTAAGTTATCATCTGAATTGCCTTGTTAGTTTGATTATATATTGTTAGATGTAGATACATTTATATGTTGATGCATTTAGTGATTCACTGGTGAATTTCCTCTGTGTGATACCTATTACATATATGTTGTATACTGTTCACCTTACAGTACTGTATGGCGTAAATAAATATTCCAAGTTTTCGATCTGATGTAATTCTGATCTAACCGGAATGGGTCAATTTCATCTTTTATGCTTAAAGAAAGAAAGCAAACTCCACTTTGAAGTTAAAATTAAAATCAATTGTATTATATTATTATTCATATAATGCATGTGTATATATTTTTTTATTTATTTATCTAAATATATATGAATGGCTCCTGTTTTAAAATTTTGTAGTTTTTTAATTTGTGTATGTTGATTATTCCAGTCCGTTTTTTATATGGTTGCGACACCTGTATTAACAGGTGTTACATGATTAATCAATCTAAGGTATTTAAACAGAGGAGGATGGACAGTCAACTTAATCTTTTCATTTCTTTTGATGAAACCGATAGTCAAAGCGATGAAACGCATTAAGGTTTAAACTAACCAGTCCCTCACCAACTAATCACCTGGTCTCCTCCATCTTGCCGGTGAACCTGGACTTGTGACTGATATCGAAAGGTGCCAACACTATATAACCCCCTCACATATAGAGGTTTACGAGAAGCCGGGTGGTTCTGTCTGTCTCTTTGTGATCGACTGCACAGCCGTCAATACAAGTGAGTGAACTATTGACTCAAATCGGGCCAGACTCCGTTATTACACAGAGATTTAATTTGGGCAGCTAACATCAGTTTTGTGCCAGTCTGTACCATTGTGCCCAGGACTAATTACATCGGACACTTAACCTAACCCAGGACTCAGTGACTACTTGAGGAATCCATCTGTTCTGTCCTGCATTTAATTAAACACTTGGGTTTGTGCAGCAGAGCTCCAAGTACATTCTATTGCTACAATTACCACCTTCAGTCTACTATTCCACGGAAGGAACACTCAATTACAATTCCTTTGCATGGCTTATTGCCTTATTTTGACCAGGTGTAGCGCTATTTCACGAGGACTGCATTTTATTTGCTATTCGCAATTTTTTATTACACATATGTCTGTATGATTTTATTATTATTTATATGTTTAATAAACCAATGTGATTAACAGGATCCATTCTAGGAGTAATTTTTTCAGCTGTAGATTAGCACTCACCTTACAATTTATTTGTTGATACTGCACAGGTGAAATACAAGATCTTAGAACAAAGCACTCGATGCAGTATTAATTTACCAAAGGCTGGGCCCACTCATGGGGGTTGGGATCTGGACTGCAGCATTCTGTATGTGGCACTTCCTCATTAAAGTAAGGTGCTAAATGTGGAAGGGCTGTATGAGTAAGGGGAGTGCAAGGAGTGTAGGAAATGTGTGGAATATAGGATTGGGAATAAGGTATGCTATTCTCCACTGCAGAGGCTAGTCTACCTAATTCAAACTCAATGCTGGATCCAGTCCTCTGTGCTTTGATTTACAGGAAACAGAGTTTACAGTACAGGAACAGGGATTAATATAGTATAAAAGTGGATTTCTGTATAAGGTTGTCAATGTCATTTATTACATGTGTGGGTAAAAGCCGGAAACATATTAAATGTATTTAAAAAGCCAGAAATCATTTTAAATGTATGGGAAAAAGGTGGAAACCCTATTAATGTATGGAAAAAGCTGGAAGGCCTTTTAAATGCATTGATAAAGTCCCACCAAAGCCAATTACACACACACTTTGCCATATACACACTGAATTTACACAAACACCCAGATCTACACTAGAGACCAAATGCCGGAAAACATATTAAAAGCTTTGAAAAAGTCAGAAACCATATTAACTGCATGGAAAAAGCCAGAAACCATATTAACTGCATAGAAAAAAGCCAGAAACTTTGAAAAATGCATAAAAAAGTCCATCACAACCCAGATATACACACACTTAGCCATATTCACACTGAATTTACACAAAAACACCCAGATTTGCACTAGAGGCTCAAAAACTGGAAACCATAGTACATGTATGGGAAAAGCCGGAGACACTGTTAAATCCACAGAAAAAGTCCCAAAAAAGTCAGATACACACATTTCACCACATACACATTGAATACAAACACACAAAAACACACAGAACCATATTAACATCAACTTTGCTAAATTTGTGTCTCTAGTGTATAACTGAGTGTTTTTGTGTGAATTCAGTGTGTAAATTGAAGTGTGTGTGTTTCTGGCTTTTGTGGGACTTCTTCATTGCATTTAATATGGTTTCTGGCTTTTCTCAAACATTTAATTTGGTTTCTGGCTTTTCCCATAGATTTAGTATGTTTTCTGCTTTTTCAATACATTTAATATATTTGTGGCTTTTACCCTTTTCCATTTATTACTTAAGAAATCAAAGTTGTATGTGAAACATACTAGCCCACTTTGATTGCTGATCTGGAAAACATAACTGTACCAGGCAGGAGCTAAACCACTTTTCAATAGCTGCAAACTCACCAGTGCCTTCTACCAAGTGTCCTGAACTAAGGATTGCAAGTCTCTGATTCACTTTTAGGAGTAATAAATCACTTTGTAAATAAGCATAAAGCTTTGGAATGTCATATTAACTGTGATAAACCTTGGTTTATACAGCTGTTTTGTCACATCAAAGTTAAATTTTATCATTATTTGCTTTGGTTGTTATTTTTATTCATATATTTTTATTCAGCAAAATAAATTATAAATAACACTTTGTAAAGAAGTATTGCAGTTTTAAGCTTTAATTTCAAGATGATTTCTTTAGAAATAGGTGAGCAAAGGCACATACAGTGCCTCCGGAAAGTATTCACAGCGCTTCACTTTGTCACGAGCCGCCGCGCTCTCACGGCGGCTCGCACTGTGTGATCCTAGCCTCCGGGACCACGCGTCTTCTGTGTGCGTCATGGTTGCTTAGCAACCAGGACGCTCTGTTCCTCTGCAGCGCTGTCGGCTGGCGCGGCTCGCGTCTTCCGGTTGCTTAGGCAACCAGGAAGCTTCCTGCGCCCCGCATTCAGGCTGCAGCTGTGTGTTCTTCACTGGCCTATCAGCTTGCAGGGTAGCTGGCTCAATCTTCTGCCTGATTGGCCAGTTCCCCTGTAAATAGCCAGCACTGCTTCACCTCAGTGCTGGTTATTACGTTCTCCACGTGCCCAGTTTTTTCTGCCCTTGGCTCTTATTTCTCTTTGTCCCTTGCCTCTTGATTCTTGTCCCCTTGCCTTGTTCAGCCCTTTGCTCTCAGTACTTCTCTCTTTTGCTCTTTGGCTCAGTCTTCTCAGCTTTCTTGAGTGCCCTTTCTCTCCTGCCCAGAACCTTGCCTTTAACCCCATGTGTTCCAGTTCCCATTTTATCCCCTTGCTGTACGGCCCTTCTGTGTGATCCTCGCCTTCCCTGTTTGACTGTTTCTGTTAACCCCTTCGGGGATTACCACTGTTTGCTAGTTGAGTGATAGCCCCAGTAAGTCTTGTACGTCCTGCTTGTCTTGTCAGCCCTATCTTGTCCACCGTCCCAGTTTAGTGTTTGCTGTATTCGTCACGGTACAGTCTCTTCTGACCGGTCTACTCCCCGCTACCTACTCTTTCTTTTACTTATCTCTATTCTCTTACCTTGTTCTTCTGCTCTTCTCCCGGGTGATCTCTAAGGGACGTATCCTGACGGATTCCTAACTGCTCCAGTCCATCCCCACCATCAGGGGCTCTGGCGAACACCCGGTCCGACCATTCAGGCTCTACGCACCGGTGAGTAGCTCGCTCCTTTTCTGTCTCACTCTCTCTGAGGTCACTCCGGTACTCACCCAAGGTAAACCCGGGGTACCCTAACACACTTTTTCCACATTTTGTTGTTACAGCCTTATTCCAAAATGGAATAAATTTGTTATTTCCCTCAAAATTTTACAAACAATACCCCATAATGATAACATGAAAAAGTGTTTTTGGAGATTTTTGCAAATTTATAAAAAAAAAAAAATCAATAAATCACATGTGCATAAGTATTCACAGCCTTTGCTCAATACCTTGTTGATGCACCTTTGGCAGCAATTACTGCCTCAAGTCTTTTTGAATATGATGCCACAAGCTTGGCACACCTATTTTTGGGCAGGTTTGCCCATTCCTCTTTGCAGCACCTCTCAAGCTCCATCAGGTTGGATGGGAAGCGTTTGTGTACAGCCATTTTCAGATCTCTCCGAAGATGTTCAATCAGAGTCTGGGCTCTGGCTGAGCCACTCAAGGACATTCACAGAGTTGTCCTGAAGGCACTCCTTTGATATCTTGGCTGTGTGCTTAGGGTCATTGTTCTGCTGAAAGATGAACCGTCGCCCCAGTCTGAGGACAAGAGCGCTCTGGAGCAAGTTTTCATCCAGGATGTCTCTGTACATTGCTGCACTCATCTTTCTCTCTATCCTGAAAGATGATAGAACATCCCCACAGCATGATGCTGCCACCACCATGGTATTGGCCTGGTGATGTGCGGTGCCTGGTTTCCTACAAACATGCCTGGCATTCACGCCTTAGCTCTTATCTCTCTTAGCTCTTATCTTCAATCTTTGTCTCATCAGACCAGAGAAATTTGTTTCTCATGGTCTGAGAGTCCTTCGGGTGCATTTTGGCAAACTCCAGGCAGGCTGCCATGTGCTTTTTACTAAGGAGTGGCTTCCGTCTGGCCACTCTACTATACAGGTCTGATTGGTGGATTGCTGCAGAGATGGTTGTCCTTCTGGAAGGTTCTCCTCTCTCCACATAGGAATGCTGTAGCACTAACAGAGTGACCATTGGGTTCTTGATCACCTCCCTGACTAGGGCCCTTCTCCCCTGATCGCTCAGTTTAGACAGCCAGCCAGCTCTAGGAAGAGTCATGGTGGTTCTGAATTTATGCCATTTACGGATGATGGAGGCCACTGTGCTCATTGGGACCTTCAAAACAGCAGACATTTTTCTGTACCCTTCCCCAGATTTTTGCCTCGAGACAATCCTGTCTCAGAGGTCTACAGACAATTCCTTTGACTTTATGCTTGGTGTCTGCTCTGACATGCACTGTCAAGTGTGAGACCTTATTTAGACAGGTGTGTGCCTTTCCAAATCATGTCCAATCAACAGAATTTACCACAGGTGGACTCCAATTAAGCTGTAGTTACACCTCAAGGATGATCAGTGAAAACAGGATGCACCTGAGCTCAATTTTTCAAAATCTCCCAAAAACTTTTTCACGTTGTCATTATGGTGTATGGTGTGTAGAATTTGGAGGGAAAAAATTAATTTATTCCATTAGGGAATAAGGCTGTAACATTACAAAATATGGAAAAAGTGAAGTGCTGTGAATACTTTCCAGATGCACTGTATATGATTGTGTGTGTGAAAGTAAGTTGGCCTCTTAAATTTGTATACGAAAATGGTGGTGTGCAAGTTAATCAGATTATATTTATGATATACCAAGAGAGGAAGATCTAGTATCTGTAAATTTCCACCTGAACATTGACCAAGGTCTGTGTTTATTTATGGAAGGTGTGTCTACTGTATAGATCTTCAGTATTCAAGTAGGAATGCATTTGTTGTGTCATGTCTAAATTTAACTTCTAAACCTAGTGAAATTCTAATTGAACAAAGAGAAGTTATAGAGCAACTATAAAGCCTTCCGATTTTATAGATAATATATAAAAACAACAATGTAACCCTTCTGTCAGAAGTTTACCAATGTCTCTGCTTTAGATATTAAACTGTTTGGGAAATAATAAAAAAAAAATACAGCACACAAATTTTACTGAGCCTTGGTCTTTTCAAATTTAACCTAATTTTGTGTCTTCCTAAGGACACAAATTAAATGTGTGAACAAAAAAGGCACACACTGCAGAAAAGATAACAGAATGGTATTATATATATTATATTATTATATATATATACACACATACTGACAATGAATGTAACTTTGCAGTTTATTTTTAGCTTGAAGGTCATGACAAGTTTCAGTATATAGCCTGGATAACTCCTCATAATAATAATAAGGTGAAGTCATTATGTTATGTAATGATATAAGTGACCAGCAGTAACTTACCCAGGTACCTAACCCACGTGTCTCTGTAGATGTCTGTCTGCGGGGCTGTACTCTGTAGTGTGTTGTGTGCCATGACTGCTGATCAATGCAAGGAGCCCCAGCTAAGAGAAGGACAGTACAGTAAGGGACAGTCACACAATATCATAAGTACAGGTAGCTGCACTAACCACACACAAACATAAACACTGCGCTGCGTGTACCCACTGGACAGAGAGTCAATGTATGTAGGGGGTTTAAAGCGCTGCCATTCCACGCAATAACTGCCCCCCCCTCCCTTCCTCCTAATTGTCTCCATGCCGGTGGGTACATGGAACGGTAATACAGCGTATGATGCAGTAATAAAAACAGACTGGTAGTATACGTGTTATAATGGCGGCGTGATCATAGTGTTAGTCAATACCAGGTAACAGCTGCACTGCACGTTACCATAGCGCTGACCGGTGTCTGCGTTTGAACAGTAGCTTTGTCTTTGTCAGACGTTCCCAAGTGTTCTGTCCGAGGTCACCCAATGCAGAGTCATGTTCAGGGCCATGTGACTTTCCAAGCTTCAGGCTCCGGGTTTGAAAGCTAATGTAGCTGTAAGACCTGATCCCCTCAGGCGGCGTAGCGATACCACAACTTCCTACATGCTTTCACCAGCACAAGCGTAGTAGTTACAGTAGCTGGCAGAACATTATGGAACTTGTAGTATCTCGCCGCCTGGAAGGCCTAGATTTGCCAGTTTAGTGTCATAAATACCAGAGGCGGCCCTAGGCGGACCGCCCCCCCCCCAAGAAAAAGGCACTCTTTTTTTTTTCTTTTACATTTTTTGAAAAAAATTTTTTTTTTTTTGCAAGTTTGGCGGCCACTGGCAGCCAGGCTTGCATTTTGGTTGCGAATGCCGCAGAAGCAAGTACAGGGCCGCCAGGCACACTATGTACAATACATGTGGGATATTTTATGGGTGTGGAAATGTCATATACTAAAATATATATGGAGTATGGGTACTTCTTTATCTTTGCGGCCCCTGTCGCTCCGTTGCCACGGTAGTAACGCAACCCGCTATTCCCGCTGCTTGTGCGAGCGCTGCCTTGCGAGTGCCGCATTTTGGATGTGTTCTGTGAGCGCGAGTGCCGCATTTTAGTATTTTCTGCGAGCGCCAAATAATCTGTTCTGTCACTCTGGTGTTGTGTGGTACAAAATAAAGAGATAGAGCCCACATTTGTCCCCCCATTATTATTTTAAGTGGTAAAAACCTCCCAAAATGCAGACTATCTTTAACGTACCACAGAATGAGGAAGAAGCAGTTGGTTTTTTCAAGAAAGAAGCATTTTGCCTAGACTCAGGAAATGTGTCAATGGCTATGACATGAACTTATATATCAGTGACAACATTTGGCGCTGTAACACGAAAATGTGCAGGAAGAAAACCAGTGTCAGGGTTGACAACTGGTTTCATGGTTGCAGGATACCGTTTTTAACAGCCCTGAGATTTATATATTGCCGGGCAGAGGAGCTGACATCCATAAAGTGGTGTGACAAGCAGCTGAATATGAGGCAAAATAGCACTATCAACTGGGACAGTTACATGCGAGAATTGTGCTCACTGCAACTCATGCGTCAACCCCCCCAAAAAATAGGGGGCCCTGGGTAAATAGTTGAAATAGACGAGAGTCTGTTTGTGAGGAGAAAAAGTAATGTTGGCAAGCTTTTGTCCCAAAAATGGGTCTTTGGAGGGGTATGCAAAGAGGTGGAGGCAACACTCAGGAACATGCTTTCTCTTTCTTTATTTTGCGTGCATCTTCTTTCAGCAGCTCGTATTTCCTTTTCCCCCCTGAAGATGGTGCAGAAGCACTGAAACAGCTGTCGGGGAATCCTCCTGCAGTTGGGACTAATTACATGAGATTTGAAGCTTTATTTTGAAATTGCTCCCAGCTAATCTTGTGAGTTATTGCTTTGATTTGTAGGAGCTGTTAGTTTAGAGGCTGCTGTTAATATGATACTGGATCATTTACTCCGTATTAATTCTTCATTTATCACTGGAGCTGTTACGGTGCTGTTAAGATGTTTCATTGTTTTGTTGTTTTTTTTGCACAGTTGTTGGTGGCGTTATCTTTTTATGTTACATCAGGCTGTGTTTTCTGGCACTCCCCACTTACGTGTCTAGATTCCTACCTTAGCTTTTACGATCACGACCCCCGCCCTGTCCTCTCATTAGCATGTCTATCTCCGCCTTCACGGCGGAGATACGACATGCGTAAATGGGGGAAAAGCCCCCTTTTCGTAAGATCCGGCGTACGTAAAATAAGTTACGCATGTGCAATATGGGAATTATGTACGAGCTGTACGTAATTCCCTGTTGGCCGTTACCTAGGATCAACCCCAATGAGAGTAGATCATGCCAACCAAATCTTGTGGAATTGACTGAGTGACTAAAGTAATAGATAAAGGTGGTTGCTTTAGACATAGCTTATGACACTGTCCTACATTGCACACTGCCAAATAAACTAGAACACTTGAGATTGGATAAGATACTAAGGACCTTATTCACAGACCCTTTTTCACGTGGAGTTGCGTGCGTATTTTAAAGTACGTTTTAACGGCGCATGCGTAGTAACTTTATTTACGTAAGTTACACTGAATATACGCTCGTAAGTGCTTTAGGCACGGGCATGTGAATGGCACTTGGGGACATACGTATGGATGGGCGGCGTAGAAATACGTACTTGAAAATTTACATGAAAGTGGGTGGGGGAGGCATGTAAAGGAACGCTTGAGGGCGCGGCTATACTGAATCGCACGGACGGAAGACATATAAGCACGTAAGTACACACTTAAAGATCAGAGTGGTCTATGGAGGTGTAAGTCTATGTTTGCATGGCCGGGAGAGGGGAGTGTTGTGCCTTGATAGGTTTGTGCGTATAATTGTGTTCTTCTAAAAAACCGGATCTCTGAATACGGCCCTATATCCCTTTTTGATCTTTCGAGTCTACAGTATTAGTTTGTGTTTTCAACAGTCCACTCTTTAATTTAAAATGTCCACTAACACAATAGAAGGTTATAGCGGGACGAAGAGGTACACAAAGGATAAAGTAGCTTGCATTCTTTTCTCTGACACTGACACTCTCGCCTGAATCACCAAATGAGATCTATCAGGACTTACTCATATTAAAGAAACAAGCAGTTGAATTGAAC
>WWET01003093.1:114739-132853 GCA_011038615.1 Limnodynastes dumerilii | reverse complement strand
ACTGGGAAATGAAGCTTGTGACCGCGGGACTTCATTTGCCAGTCTCGGTCACCTCCGACTTCATATTCTAGCCGCAGTCACGCTCGGGAGGATACAGCCTATAAGGAAAAAAGAAAACCTGGGGGAAAAGGAGCTGGAGTCTGAAGTCTGCAGGCTGGAGGCACATGATGGGAGTATGGGAGTACTGGGGGGCTGGAGGCACATGATGGGAGTACTGGGGGAGGCTGCTGGAGGCACATGATGGGAGTACTGGGGGCCTTGATGCACATAATGGGAGTACTGGGGGGATGTGCTGGAGGTACATGATGGGAGTACTGGGAGTGAATGGGTAATGGGGGGGAGGGGCGCTGGACCCATAGATACACCCTTGATCTGAGGGTACTATGAGAAGAGATAACCAAGTGTAATATAACACAAAAATAACTGTTATCTTATGGAAAGATGTGAAAGCTGTTAATAAAGTAAGATAATCAAAATCCTTCTGCTTAGCAAAGTCTTTTCATTTTTAATTATTAATTAATTAGTGCATTGCCATTTTTTTTCTTCAAACACCAGTCCTGCTTTTATATTGCCAGTAATGTCTAATCCTTAACTATCTCCTTGCAATGTACCTGATAAGCACAAGTTTTATCATACCAGATAATAAGGAGTTACATAACAGAGTACATTCACAGTGAAATGTATTGATAGTGGTGATGGCATTGTACCATCCTGGCTGTCACTTACATAGAATCATTGAAATAACAATAAAAATGGGGCTTAATCAGTCTTAAAATCACTACCATGACAGTTTTTCTAATTCAGAGGGTAAAGGGCTTTGATTATTTTCAGCCCTCAACTAGCAATAACATGTATTTAAATGATCATTTAGCCCTAATATGTTATCATCAAAGCTACTGCCCTGGTAACTAGTTAACAACGTATTTACCTCGGAGCCATCGCAACAGAAAGTAGTCATCCTGCAGGAAGGGGGGAAGCTTAGGAGACAGGTCCTTTACATTCTCCCTAAACTGGGGTTAAACAAAGAAAGAAGAATAAAAAAGAAGTCCTATAAAATGATTCCAATTATGATTCTAATTAAAATTACATGAAATAAATGTAAGATATATTACAAACACATGAGAAATTTTTGGAAGTGGATCCAGAGCTGACTTGATCTATAAAATATCGCATCTCAACTCTATTACTGCTGCAACAGATGAAATTTGCCTCCACTACAAATCAGCAGGGTGTTGCGCAGGTCAGGCCTGTGATTTTTACAAAGGTGCTGAGATAAACTCTCTGGCTTTGGTCACATGTGCCAGAATCTGGTTGGCTGTGGAGTTCTCCTTGTTCCATAGTTGGGTGGTCTGGTGAATTGCACCATGAACCATGAAAAGTTTGTATATAGTAAGAGGAGGGCCCTTCAAGTGTTTCACAAAATATGGTGAACCTGGTTAAGCAGGACAATCCAGTGGTAACACTTTGCTGCACCCTTTCTCTTTATCTTTGTATTGTTCATGATTGACAGAGGATATTTTCTTTCATTGCTCCTTCATTTGTACTGCAAGTAATTATTCTTAATGTATGTTACACTTGGCATGGTGTTTTTGATAAAATGCACAGTTTGGATATGCTACAATATGTACAGATAACTTGTAATTGTGTATAAGGGGGATGGGAGGGGGGTGGCTCTTTTATGTATTTTGTTGCTGTTTGTCTATTTTTTGTGTTTGAAAATTCAAAAATAAACTCAATTTAAAAAAAGCTGCTGAGATAAAACATAAAGGCTTCTGCTTCTTAGGTTGTGTATATTTAGTAAATGAACTACAACGCATGCGTAGTTAGTCATTTACGCAATCTACGTACCAGTTAGGAGCAGTTTAGTAGGAAAGAAGTTAGCATAATGCCTCCTCAAAGAATGTTCAGGAAGAAGTGGGATGGAGGAGGGATTTAGAGTAGCCGAGGAGGGTGGGGTGAGGAAAGGTCCGTGTGTAGTTTAGGCACCCTATGGCACTCATAAGTGCCATAAGGTGCCTAAAAACGGGGGGGACTGGAGTAGTAGGTGTGGATACATGTGCACCTATGAATTACACACGCACATGTTAATCAGGTCCAAACTGTTTACATATGGTATAGGGAGATAATTGCTTTCCATACATGCGTGTGCTAGCGGGAGTAACTGTTACAGTAAGGGTGTGATAACTGCATTTCACCCTATCCAGACTTCCAAAGCCCCCCAATTTTAGGTGAGCTATGAGTGTGGCAGCACTGGCAGCCTGGATTCAGTCCAGTCAGTATATGTGATATAAGGTGATTTCCCTATGTTAAGCCCTTTTCCATGTCTATGTTGGTGCTGTACTTTCTTCACCATATATCTGTATGTGATGTATTGTGTCCACCTGCCCTGTCTATATGTACTTTACCAGGAACCCCTGTCTGTATAAGCTGTGCCATACTGTGGCTTTCCAATTTGTGTATGCAAAATTAAGAACCTCTGTCTTTAAATGCAGTACATGGCCCCTCTACATGTCTTTATGGACTGCAGTGTGCATCCCCTAGAGCTGTATATGATGCAATGTGTACATGGTCACACTAGAGCAATTATAGGACCAATCAGCCAATTACCAGCAGATCGGACCAATTATCACCATTGTGTGTAGGCAAGTTATCTTTGCAAAACACTGATAAAATGAGCTAGAAACTATCAGGTCCCATTATCAGATCATTTAGAATCCCTGACTTATCTCAGCTACAAGGTAACTATATTAGGCAGGAGTGTGGGTCCCCGGAAAGAACGGACCTATTTTGATAGGGCCATTTTCTCCCAGACAGTTTCAAACTGACTGGGATTTCGATTACATATACCTCGATGAGGCATAGCAATCGATCCACGGAGCACCGAACTTTCGGTGCTCCGAAAGGTAAGGCAAAAAACTACCCCAACCCTTCCCCTAATTCTAACCCTAACCCTCCCCTCTCGATACCCTAACCCTCTCTTCCCCACAACTTAACCCTAACCCTCCCTTCCCTGCAGCCTGACCCTAACCATCCTTTCCCCGCAGCCTGATCCTAACCCTGGAGAGGTTACTCACCTGTCCCATGGTCCGGGTCCTGCGGTAGTGGCGGTGTTTCCGAAACGGAATGGGTGAGTATGCCGATTGGCATACTCACCCATTCTGAAAAAAAAATTCTGAACTAAAGAGGTATTCGAAATAGGGACATCCAAAAAGGAACTTACGAATGTCCCTATTTCGAAAATTAGAGTTTCTTAGCGGGGACCGCAACCGATTAGGTAGCGTGTAGACGTTTTAAAGAACTGGGGAAAGATCCAGACCCCGGCACGCTTTACGTGCGTGCAATGGTCTGTAAGTATACTTGCATACCGGGGGGTGAATGCCCCCTGCACTCCCTGCTCTCGGTAACATAGAAACATAGAAAGTGACGGCAGATAAGAGCCACATGGCCCATCTAGTCTGCCCATTTGTTTATTGAAAACTATACTGACCCTAGACCCTATTTACCCTCAATTTGGTCTGGAAATATTGAGCCTTTGGGTTTTTGTGTCCCAAGTGCATGATTTTGCATTTTTTGGCATTAAACTGCAGTTGCCACACTCTTGACCATTCCTCCAGTCTACCTAGATCATCCCTCATTTTCTGTTAATCATTCCTACCTTAAGTGTGTCCGTAAGCCCTTTACCTTTCATTTAATGGCTAGTGAAGGGTCTGCCCCTTCCCCGTAAGTACTGACATATGTAATTTCGTTATGTATGATAGTACTTAAGCTAAGGGAGCATCTGTCGCGCACATGCAAATGGCTTGCATAACGTCGCAACTCACTTCCTTCCAGCAGGAAATGCCCGGCGCTAATAACAGGTTCACTGTCATTGGCCAGTGTCTGAAATATCGTTCTCAAGATATTTCAGACAGTGTCCAATGACTGTCATTAGCTCTGGGCATAGTTGCGACGTTCAAAAAAGGTTTTTTTTTCTTACCAAGACACCTGTGCAGTGGCCCCTAACTGGCAGGGGATGCTGCCGCATGCTCTTGCATCCATGGGCATGCTTGTGCTTGTAGTTCTACAAGCATCAGCATGCCCTGTCGGGGCACAAGACAGGGCATCGTTACAAATCTGCACCTCTCATAGGGGCGAATTTTTAATTAACGCTATCGTAAAAAAAAGGCGTATTTTTAACGCTGCTAAATAATTGAATACCAAAAAAAATACAGCCGGTTATTTTGCAAAAAATAGCGTTAAAAATATGCCAGCGAATGCTCTTATCTCAATTGAATCGGGCCCTGTGAGTTACTGTGCACCCCTATGTCTGTTATTACTATACTACGTATCACTGTCATTAGCATGCATATATGTATTACTGTGCAAATTTGCGTCTTTATGCACCCCTATGTCTGTATGTGATCACCCACACATCTACATTTCACATGAGGTATTAGTCCATATTTGCTAAATTATTCTGCTTGACAAAAATGTGGTGTTTTCTACATGAAATGCCTGAATGCAACAACTGTCGCCATCACTCCATACAAAACAGTTGTATCACTATTGCTAGCCAAACTCTAAATTACATCATAAGCATTGCACCTGTTTTTGTGGTCTCTCCTAACTATAAGTCAACCCCCATGTATGTGTGCTATTCCTTGGGTTTCTTTAATAGACAACAGTATTACAACTCAATTTCAGTCTAAAAATTATTCCATCTAATATAACTTCTGGTAACTCGAGATGCTCAAACTCCAAAACATGTTGCCTTTTAATTATTGCAGGTAATTTTTCACTTTGCAGAAAAAGCACATTCCAAAATACCTTTATCCTAAATCTGCATGAAGTAGCTCAACAGCATATTTGGCGAAAGTCAAGAGACTGATAAGTGTCTACACTTGTCTTTCAAAATCATGTGACTAAAGTCCTAGTATCAGTTATGTGATGGCACCGAGGTCATAAACATAGTGGCCTTAGAAGTCAAGGTCTCTCTTTTGCTCTATGAACCTGATTAGATAAATCGATGGCGTTAACTCTTGGATAACATCAAGGTTACACCTGTAATGTCTATGCTGGCCACTACAGTCAATGCAGTGACAATGGGCTGGATCCAGACCTTGTTAAGTGCATGAACTTAGTTACTCAAGGGCTAAACCATGTTGATTTCAGGGGGAGCAGGGATATATCTTTACATTTCTTACTGCACACAGATACTGACCAGCGTTACTATCACACTGTTATTTAGACTTGGGACAGGAAACATCACCTCTCAACACTAATACTGTTTGCAATAGATAAAATATGACTCTCCTAAAATCAACATGGTTTAGCCCTTGAGTAACTAAGTTCATGCACTTAACAAGGTCTGGATCCAGCCCATAAACACATTCAACTACTTCATAGCCTAAATTTAGTTGTGCCCAGAACTAAATTCAACTATTACCTATATAATCTTTTCTCAGTTATGCAAAATAAGTGCAACTAAGCATCGTCCATATAGGAGCAAATCCAGCTAAATGGTTCAAATTTGCAATTGGACAAATGTTGCAATGAGATGGATTCAGTTTGGGACTGGCTGAGCTAGGTGGCAAATGCCCTATGGGCCTTATCTTTCTTTAAAACTGGAGTTCCCCCCACCACTGCATGTAAACTGTAACAGCCCTTGATGAAGATGCTTTTCTAAACAAAAAAAAATCATATACGCAAATAAAATAAGGTTATTTTCACACTGTGATCCAGGTTTAAGCTGGAAGGCAACTCTCTAAATGTTTTAAATATTCCTCCACTTCTTGCTCCACATGTAAAACTTAAGAAGTGGTGATAACACAAATGTTATTTCAGGTTTTTTTTTTTCATTTAGGAAGCAAGCCAGTGGTTGGTTTATCTGTGTATGACTTGGCTTTACATGAACCACCACTGTGGTTAAATAACAGGTAATAGAGAATAGCTGGAAATGCTCGGAGGTAGACCACCAAAAGCCGTGAAAATTTAATATTAGAATTAAAATAAAAAGTAAATAAACATCCCTTCCGTTAGTGTGTACAGTGCTTTAGATATTAAAGGGTTTAAGGGAATAAATACATCCCAGAACAGTATGTTCTGTTACCTTATATTATTATGACTGCATTCCCTAGGTGCCACACAAATAGGGATTACTGTGCAATTTACAGAGTAAAGCAGGTAGCTTAAGGGAAGAACTGTAAACAAATACTAATATGACACAGTGTATATAAATATAGGTGTATATAAATAAAGTTTCATAGATCACTGGGAAATGAGGAAGAGGTAAGTGTCATGCAGTAAATTGAGGTAAGTGGTGAGGAGGGTGAGAGAATTCTTGTTGTGCAGTATTAGAAACCAGGCTAACTAACGCTTTAACTAGAAAAGGGTTACAAGAGTTTGGGTAAATGAATGAATGTGGTGCATGAGGCATTGCAGTGCAAACAATGCTCAGGGCACGATCGATGAGAAACAGTGTGAGAATACAGTATGATGTCCATGAAATCTGTATATGTGCTGTGTGATCTCACCTTAGCCAAGGCCTCCTCTTGCTTAGGACTGAGATCCCCAATTCGGCCGCTCATTATGATACCGGGATTATTCTCTTCCGTCACTGAGCTCAGTCTCTAAGACTGCCACTTTATCAATTCACCAGGCTTCACCGTGTTTTCACATCACAGGAGACGTCCCCGCCCTGGGGACAGACAGCCAGCCTACTTACTGCTCTTAAAGCTACAGTGCTTGTTATGTTCATTGGGAGGAAATGTCCACAAAAAAGATTTAATGAAGACTCTGCAAATGTTTTAATTAATTTGATTGATTATTCATTATTATTTTTTATAGCTTACATATAAATACTTGGTAGCAATATTGGTTTTAAAAACATAGTTTTTAATATGGTATTTTCAGGTATCATATTATGTGCTAAATGTGTTGTTTATTAAAAATGTATTTTAAAAAATCCTAAATATGTGGCAACTGTGCAAATGAACTTTTAAATAATCATGAAACTGACATGCAAGAGAAGAAATCTAAGGGGGGATTCAATCGGAAGCGATGTGCCTCTGGAACACCACACTCCATAGAGGTGCGTATAACAATCGGAGAATTTTGGCTACGTAATAGACAGGAATAGGCATCACGCTTATTACCATGTTCGTGCATAATTGAATTCCCCCAATGGGCTTAATCAATTGAGCGCAAAGTCTGGTTGTGATGTTCTTTTGTGCAATTAAGTTTGGCGATTTTATCTCACACCCCATAAAGATGCGTATTGAAATCCATTCATTTTGGCTACCATAATAGACAGGAATAAGTGCACTTCACGCTTACTCCTGTCTTTGCACTTCATTGATAGGTAAGGTATGTTCGTTGCCACTCAGTGCCTGATAGACTCAATGGACCGTATTCACAATTAAGAGTGAGTTAGGTGCAGATAGATCTGCACCTAATTCACCCATACTGCCCCTCGACCCGTCCCCCTTTTTAGGAACCTTATGGCCATAGGGCTCCTTAAGTAACCGGGCGTATTTTCTTAAGAAAACCACCCCGAGTTGGCATTAGCATGCCCTCTTCTGCCTAAACTACTCCGTAAGGTCTTTAAAGACCGCACTGAGTCAGTCTACGTACCTATGTGGTAAGTAGATTGCATAAATAACCTACTACACATGTGTAGTAGGTCATTACAGAAAAGACTGTACTTAAGAAGCAGCTGCTTCTTAAGTGTGAATATGGTCCAATTTCCCTCCCTGCTCTGTGTGTTCACATTGGATCGTGCCCATATTACATGCAATTGAGAGAGAAAAGGACCTGGATTTTGGACGTCTGTTCATTTTAGTGGGAACTGGCCCTGAGTTTTTATAAAGCCTTGTAAAGTAAGTTTTCTCTCTGTTCCATAAGTTGTATTAATTTCTTTGCTAATATTCAAATACTGATTATGGAGAAAGAAGTAGAGCTGTAACACCAGATCAGCCAAGTCAGAACATATGTTACAACAAAAATTAGAATCGTTTACATATAATTTTACAAGTCAGATAAAAACATGGTGATAAGGTAATGAATCACACTTTACAATACTCACAAAACATTAATATTCCATCACAACTCAATGCAGTCCTAATCCATAACCTGTAAAATGGCTCAATTGTCATTGTGATAATATATCATACTTTTAGTAAAACAATTATCTTGAGATAATTGTGTGTGTTTTAGCAAGATTTTCCTTTTTTTTTTTTTTTTTTTCTTTTTTTAATATATATATTCTTTATTTTCAAGTATTAGGCAATACAAGTAGTACAAGGCAGTGTATATGCAAACAAGGGCAGTGGACAAAATAAATGTATACAAACATCATAAACCATTACATACTGCAATTTTGCAAAGGTCACCAACCATGTACACCATTTATATTGAAAGCTGTCAAATGTTTTTGTTTTTTAAAGGCATGGGGTAAGGGAAGTGTGAGGTGGTGGAAGGGGGGGGGTGAAGGGTAGGATCGAGGCAGAGTCTCTAGTTTTAAGAATGATTCCAAGGTCAACGATTAAGTAGGCAGAGGGATATGGGCCCTGCGGGTGGTCCCATCAGAGATAAGTAAAGGGGGTTTGCTTGAATTCTGGCCAAAGGTACCAGGCCGACATGAACCCCTGGCATTGTTCTCGAGTAGTCATAACAATGTCTTCCACTGACGTAATTTTCCTTTCTTTTTTAATAACAGACTAAATTAGGCTAAAGTCTAATATGGAGGCAGAGCCAATATAAAATAGTATAAATAAGACATTATGTAAACGCAAAAAAAAACCCCAATGATGACTAGCAGCTGGTATAAAGATGGTTATGTAACACACAATGCTGATCCAGAACTGCTCAGCTTCTGGTAAAGGAAAAAAATTGTGTTTCTTTTAAAGACAATTTTTTATAGTTTTAACAAGTAAACAGCACAATCATCTACTATTTGTCTTTATATAAGCAAGATTGTAGTGGGAAGATCTAGGCTGACAGGTTTCCAGTCCACAGAATTGTATTGTATTGTATGTGTATGGTCCATATTTAATGTAGTTTATTCTTTCAAATTATATACAGCAGCAATGTGTTGCGGAATTGTGAACATTCTTTTCTCTTCAGCATGAAAGTGGAATTAAGGGAATCAGGCAGAAGTACTTAAGGTTGAGGTTACCATTTTCTTTGCATCTTAACAGCATTGTACACCTGGAGATGCAACTTAATCTCGAGTTGTAATAAAAGATCAGGATAGCTAGATACAAGTAGTGTTTTGTCAGGCAATCTGTAGCACAATGTGAACTAGCAGACTACACACCTTCTCCTGAGCTAAAACATTACAATTGGACATGAACACCCTATGCTTGCTCAGTTACATGATTGTGGTTCCTGTAATTTAACAGCTTAGCCTGCTTTGGACGCACTCGCACATAATGAATATCACTCCTAAGTGTGCAGTTTGTTATGTGTTTTTTCTGCTGCTGGAAACAATTGCTTGCACTCAGGGCTAAAGATTTTTGTTGTAGCTTCCTGCTACATGAATCTGGCTCATAAAATATCTGTAAATGTGTAAGTCCCCTCTCTTCCTAAAGGTAGGTCTAATGTACATACATACTTCAGACTTTGAATATGGATGTACCAGATGGATCTCTGTCAAATATGCTACCTAATAAAAATCCATTGTGCTGAAGCTTTTCACAGAAGGTGAAAGCATGTTTCTATACTTGCTGAAAAGTAAACGTGAACAAAACAACATTGCTGACATTTTCAGAGGGAGAAAAAAAACACAGCACATCAGAGAATAATTCTATTTTTATTACAAACACATAGCATAGTAAGTATTGGAACATAAAGCCTATAGAATATGAAAATTACTGGCACTACTTTAAAGTGCTACTTGTGAAGTGTACTTAGTATGTAGATTGTAGAAGTTGAGCCTTCTCTAGAGATAGCTTTGTCTAGACTGGCGGTTTTTCATTTCATCATATCCCATTTTCAGACCCTCCAATATGACCCCCTCCATTCGGTACATAATGCTCTGCTTCTGCTCTTCCTTCTTAAAATGATTGCAGTCACCTGTGTTATACTAGTTATTTGAATAGAAAGGTGTGTAACACAGGTGAATCAGAGATTAGGAAGGAAGAGCAGGAGCAGAGTATTATGTACCGAATGGAGGGGGTCATGTTGGAGGGAATGCATTTTATATATACAGAATCCTGAAAAATTCCTTTTGTTATAACACATCTGGTCCTCGATAGCCACAATTTTTATCCAGTTACTGGCTCAAATAGTCCACACTTATGGCTTCTTGGATTTTGTTGCATTCATGTTAATCATTAATTATTATTAATTAACAGGTTTTTATCTAGTGCCAGCCTATTACACACTGCTTTACAACTTTCTAAACAAATGTTTTTTCAACATGACTGCTCATGAGCTTCCAATATTGTAACTCAGTCACAGTCCTAGTAAGGTGGATCAAATGATTTCAGATTTGCCATGATTATGAGTCACCCAGCGTCACTGCATCCTAGTTACTTGCGATCTGAGCTGGGAGCTCGATTTGTTCCCTTTACTTGTTTGAGACGTGCATAGGCTGCTATGGGTGAATTTGCAGGTGGGAAATTAATAAGGTTAAGAGAGTGTTGTGAACCTTTTCTTTCTAGATGACCAATAGATGGGGATTTTGTTGTATTTCTAGAGACTGTCACATTATTTTGCATTGGAGTTGGAGGCCTGTTAAACAACAACAGAATAACATATGATTTAAGAAAAACGTCACTCTGAAACAACCAATATTATTAAGTAAAAATAACAACGTATGAACCATTGAACATAATACTGTTTAATCTATTACACAAAGAGACTTTGTATATGTGAAGTCAGTTTATGGTTATAGCCATATTCATCATTATTTTGATTGATGATGCAAAATGTAAGGATAAAATAGTCTGAAAGAATGTCAATGAGAGCACTTTTAAATCTGCAAACCTGTTTTTCCACATGACAAGGATCTTCTGTTATATTTCTATTTTTAAAAGCAATAGTTTGTGACTACAAATATATTCTGTGCAAGAAAATCTCCTTATATCTAGGTGTTCTCTGCCTTTGTTGATAGCTATATATTTGAGGTTACTGGATATAACTTGAAATAGATATAGGGGTATTAATTTTTGAGTAAAGAAAAGCACACAGTACAGACGATTGTTACATGACATGTCATAAAGAGGACAGTGGTGACAGAACACTCACTTTGTTATGCTGCCCTTGCTGTTAGTCATTTGAGATGCAGAAGGCAATGGCTCTATGGTGGGCGAGAGAGTCCAGAGCTGAGTTTGGGGAATTATCTGGTGATAAAAGAGGGACGGAGTGCATAAAGTCACAACATTTTGTAAAGGAAAAATAGATACACCTTATGGTAAAGAAGTGAAATACTGTACAATGCTTACAGTACCTCACTTGCATAAGTGTGCTCATCCCCTGCCTTCAAAATTGTGTCTTTGTCTTTATTACAATCAAAATCATGTTAAAAAATAGTAATTAAAGGGATCCAGATTTATGCGGGTGAGAGGAGGCCACCAGACTCCTACCTTAAAACCTCTGCTGTCTTCACGTAAAATGAGGACACATCAGAAGTCTGGATAATATGGAGGGTGCAAAGCATGCCCTCTCTGTACTATTTACATACATGCCCCTCCCACTTAGCGTACACAAGATCCACATCCATCCCCACCTTCAGAAACACTTTAAGTACTGAAGAATGGATTAAGATCCATACCAGAAAAGTCTGGATCTTGTCCATAAAGATAAGCTGAACTGTTGCATTTACGGTTATTGTATCATATTGCTTTAATTGTAGAATTATTCGCTTACATTCATTTTTTAACTTACAGTTTCAGTGGAGGTCTATTTCCATAGTTCCTAAACTTTCTCAGTTTAAGGCACCCTTAGTATCTTATTAACTTTTAAGGAACCACTAAGCAAAATAATTACCGAGCAGTCCCCTTTCTTTTAAAGTAGTTAGATCCAAACAAGATAAAAAGTATACATTTCATAATAATACTTTCTTAATAAGTATTAATTATTATTATTCTCAATTGTAATAAAACTTTTTATTCATTTAATTAATCATTACTTTTTCATTAAATATTATTTAATTAACACATTAAAAAAAGCTATAAAACATTTCAGAAAGCATATATTGATAGTACAATCTTACTGTCAAGTATAAGATAAAGCTGTTAGTAGTTATTGGTAAATTAAGAAAATTACATGGGCAAAAATTCTCTTTTAAGAAATGCAGATTATGTCAAGTTTAATTTAAGATTTTTATATGGATGTCCTATTCAGATGTGTATTCACTTTGATTATAGCTTCTCAGTAACAATGTTAAGCATGTAAAACAAATGAAACAAAAATCAAATAGTTAAATATGAAAACAAATCTTTACTTAAAGTATTAAAAACACATAAAAGCAAAAACATGAAGATATAAAAACTTTCCTTGGGAGGAGGGGATTCTAAGCCCTGTATCGATCACAGTTACAGTCCTTAGAACAATACAACAAGCAGCGATGAACAGTCACTTTGGGAGTGAAGACACCCTTAAAGGGTTTAAATCCCTGAACAATTATACCTCCCTAAAGACAGAGAACTGTTCATAGTGGGGCTTGGAGTACCCTAATTCCAAGGAAAATTTTTATGTCTTTAAATTTATGTATTTTCAATGTTTCATATATAGACTTGTTTTTATATTTAACTATGACCTTTCCCAGTTGCAGTCCCCGCTGCGATGGGCTGCTTTAAGAAATAGAGAGAGCCGAAAGTTCATTTTCAGCTGTCTCTATTTCGAATATGCAGACTTTTTAGAATTTTTTTTAACCTCTCCGAAGACTTTTAGTGATAGAGGGGGTTAGGCTCTTAGGAAGGAAGGGTTAGGGTCAGGCTGCGGTAAGGGGGGTCTTAGGGTTAGGCTATAGTGAAGGGAGTATTAGGGTCAGGCTAGGGAAAAGGGAGGGTTAGGGTCAAGCTGCGGGGAAGGGAAGGGAAGGTCAGGGTTAGGTTTAGAATTAGGGAACGGGTTGGGCTTACCTATCGGAGTATTCGATGCTCTATGGATTGATTGCTATACCTAATTGAGACATAAGCAATTGATATCCCAGCCAGTTTTAAACTGGCTGGGAGTGAATGGCCGAAATAGGGCCTTCTTAGTGGGGACACACATCCACTCACAACTGACAGGGCTAAGTGCAGAGCAGAGTAAACTATCTATATATCACCTTTTCTGGGATAAACCAGCGAACAGAAATTTTAGAGGGAAGGACATAATGCATGGGGGAGCCATCCCAAAACTGTGCATTTAAGACATGGCTAAGTTGTATTTAGCAGTAGAAGAGGGTGTGAGGTATATGATACTCCTCTTGTAACTGGGCAAAAATATTTTGACCGGATTCTCAACTCGGAAATTTTTACTTATGTGCCTATTTTTCCAATTATAGCTACTATGCACGTGCAGTAACTATTTTACGCTATCTACATAGCGTTTCGTTACGTAGATTGCATACATGCGGCCTTTAAAGACCACATGTATGCAATCTACGTAACAAAATGCTACATAGATAGCGTAAAATAGTTACTACACATGCATAGTAGCTATAATCGGAAAAACAGGCACATAAGTAAAAAATTTCGGGGTTGTGAATCCGGTCCTTTAAGGTTACCACTGAGGTATAGAACAAACATATTTTTTACTTACCTTTTCCTCCTTCCTTCCTTGCAGCTGGTGGCTGGCTGATGTGATGGCTCCACGTGGCATGCTGGCCTCTTGGGTAATTACAGGAGACAAGTTGATCTTTCAAGTCAGCATAGCTTTTTCTGTCATTACCCAGCAATCCAGGGAAATGACAGGGGGAGAGGTGGTACTACACTGTTTTTACTTTAGGAGACAGGCTTCACTAAGACATGACATGAGAGATGTTATGTTACACTGGAATGACCTGTCAGTATAGCACATCCTCTTTTATGTCATTATCCAGCAAGCCAGTGCATGACAAGGAGCTGTAGGGAGAAAGACTGTGTTATGGTGACAGCATATCACAACCTCTCTTCCTCTCTTTTAATGTATGTACATATGTATGTATACAAGTAAAAGGCAAACAATTGTGCCTTAATTTAATAACTGGGGTGGAAACATTTATTGGGATTGTATTTTTTTCAATTTACTGTTTAAATTTGGAGTAGAATAAAACCCTTGTGCACAGCCTTTTCAACTGCTGCTAAAAGATCTGTTTTGTTACTATTGTTTGTCTTTCTTACGAAAATGCTGTAGAATAAAGACATAAATGTTGTTAAAATGAGTTGCAAAGTAAAAAGAAAAACAAAAAGAAATGAAAAGGCTGAAACCAAACAGGTTCCACTGTAAAGATACAGAAATTCTACAGTACATTTATTGCTGTCAGCTAATGACCCTAGAGTCCCTACATCAAAAATATTACTCAGGCATTTCTTTTTATTTTATCCATCACTCACCTTTAATGCTCCTTGATTACTCATCTCTCCAAGTTTATGCAGACTGGTTCTCAGCTTTGAGTTTTCTTCCTCTAAAATGCTAATACGGATGCTATTAGCTTGAAGTTGTTTTTCCATATCTTCAGTAATATCACCACAGCCTACAGGAAGAAACACAAGTACATCTTTGTAGAACAAAAACATCCCAGGACGGGGTGGCGGGATGACTAAAGAAAGAAACATTTAACAGGGTTACCCATTATCCCCACTCTGATTTGATGTTTCCCTGGATCCACTACAACAAATCTTTGGAAAGCTTTTGAGGGAGATGCAATATGCCCTCAGGTGGTAAAAATAACAGAATTTGCAGACAATCTCCTCTAGCATATAGCTAATACAACTTCCACTCCTGGCCAACATTGAAAGACCATAGTATGGTTTCTGGTCTGTCAAAAAACTTAGTCAATTACACTATACCTCACTCACGGCAACACCCATTCCTCCTGGGGTTACTAGGAGTATTTTTAGTGTACCACAGGGAAAATTACCTACCTTGGTGTCCAAGGACCACATCCTCAGTTAATAATGATAGGACACTGACATACGCTACATATGTAAGTTGCCTATAAGTTTGTACTGTCCATGCGCTGAACCAACAGCTAGTAGAAGGCTTGATTTCATAAGTGCATTCCTCCTTGCTTACTATCAGCTTCAACATTACACAGCAAATGTGATACGTTGACTTTCCAACACTGAACAGCATAACCATTTAGTCCTTTTGTTATTCCAGGGGAACCTTTTTCTGCCAAGGGCCATTTGAATATTTATAAAATCATTTGAGGGCCATACAAATTTATCAACTTAAAATTTGCCCTAGTATTCCCCATCATGTGTCTCCAGCCCCCCAGTATCCCCATCATATCCCTCCAACCCCCCCCTCCCCCAGTATCCCCGCCTCCAGCCCCAAGTATTCCCAAGATGGCAGCAGCAGGTTACTCCTCCGCTACCTACCAACATACTGTCCTTGTTTCTAGGTAGCGGAGGAGGGACCCGCCGCCACCACTCTCTACATTCTGCACCTTACCTCTGCATTCTGCACCTTGCTGCCTGAGATAAGGTAAAGAATGTGGAGATGGCAGCAGTGGGTCTCTTTTCTGCTACCCAGCATCAGGGACGGAATGTTGCTAGGTAGATTCAGCACATTCCTGCCACATCCAAGATGGCGGTGACGGGTCCCTCCAATATATAGGAAGGACCCACTGCCACCATGTGGAACCCCCCCCAGTAGCCCCCATCATATCTTCAGCCCCCCAGTATCCCCTATAGAGTCTTCAGCCCCCCAGTATCCCCCATCATGTTTCCAGTCCCTCAGTATCCCTATCATATCTCCAGCCCCACAGATCCCCCATCATGTCTCCAGCTCCCCAGTATCCCCCATCCTGTCGCCAGCTCCCTAGTATCGACAATCATGTCTCCAGATCCCTAGTATCCACCATCATCTCAATAGCCCCCACCCCCCAGTATCCCCATCATGTCTCTCCAGCCTCCTTATATTTTCCATTGATTTCCAGCCTCCCAGTATTCCTTCACTGCTTCACTTACCTTAGATGTCTTCCCTTCCTCTGCGGCATACGCTCCTGCTCCTTCTCCTTCCTAGTGACGCTGGTGTCACCAGGAAGAAGTGTCCTTTGCGTGCAGGAAGTCACTGTATCAGATGCCGGGCAGAACACAGAGTAGTTGATCGAAAACTCCGGCAGCTGAAAGGGGGTTTGCGAGCATCTGCTCTGTGTAAATACAGCAGCAGCTGATAGCAGGGACTGCATGACAGACAGCCTGTGGGTTGAACCTATCTGTCTGAGGGCTGGACATTCCCCATCCCTGCCCAAAGCCATCACTTTTCACTATACTAGTTTAAATGACCAGCTAGACTATCAGTCAGCCACAAAGGGTCTCCTCAAATGGTTCACTCACTTTTTGTAACCAACAAATAATGTCCACTTGAAAACCGTGATTATATCTTGCTGCATGTTTTCAGTTGGTTGTTACGCAGAGCTTTTCCTTAACGTCTTTCTTAGGACATGTTTTATGCCCCAGAGCCGTTTTGCAATGGGAATTTCTCCATCCAGTCTCTGACACAAATAACGGAAACCCAATGTGGGGCTGTTCCACTAGTACAATACGTCAGGTTCCAGGTTTGGCAAAAAGCAATGAACTCTGATTGGGCCATTCTGAATATTCCAACAAGTGCACAAAGTGACTGGAGCGGTAATAAAAAAATGACTACTAGCTATAAGCACAGCAGCCTACAGGTAAGGAACAAGCCAGGAACAACCCCCTTTCCCTTATTTAAGGAATAATAATTAAACTATATTGGAACAGCAACAAACGTTAAACCAGCCATACACTAGAGCGATTATTGGTCTGATCATTTAATTATCGAAGAATATTTATACCACATTATACTATTGTTAATCACTACACTGAAAACCCAGCAATTGCTGGTATTTGCTAAATAAATGTAAATTCTTGCTCAGAAATAGAAGTTACAGACGTATTCAATGTCCGAGGCACAGTGTCCCAAATTCAAGGTCTCTAATCAATCATATGAATCCAATAACACAGATAAAGCTGTAGCTGGAACATAGCGTAAATTCAAATTACGGTACTGAAGAGGCATCAATTACAGATAATAGTGGCTATTTTACTCCCTTTAAATTAGTGTGAAAACCCATGGGCGCAATACTGGAAATATCTGTCTGGGAACATTACTGTGAATTATGGATTGACTTTTCAAATTTCTTTGAACATTCTATCTAAACATGGGAGCTTCAGCGTAACCTGGAAAATAACAAAGGACCAACTGTTACCAAACAGATGGCTTTTGAACTAATCACTGATTGGAGCTAAAACATTCAAGATTTCAAGATTTATGCTCTGTGACAAAATACTTTTTACACTTTTAGGGCCAAATTTATTAAGCTGGGGGTTTGGAAAAGTAGAGATGATGCCCATAGCAACCAATCAGTTTCTAGCTCTCACTTTCCTATTACATACTAGAGAATGTCAGCTAGAATTTGATTGGTTGCTATGGGCAACATCTCCACTTTTTAAACCCGCAACTTAGTAAATCTGTCCCTTAGACTCTTATTAATGTATGTTAAGCTTTCAAAAGGCTGTGCAATAATACATAATAAAGTAATATCGGCCTTTCCTTTACCATTTTATACACTTGTAGCTAACATTCTGGTTAATTTTAGTCTATTTTAACAAAATAAATTGCATAGTGTGTAGAGCCAATTTTGGGCCTTTAACTAGCGGAAAAATTGCCCCACTTATCGGATACATAGGGGAGATAATCCTTCTAGTGTGTGGCCTGCTTTAGGGCATAGACTTTCTATTGGCAATATGTTTTGAAGAACTTTCTTTTAAATACATATTTCAGATCTTTAACATATAACGTTCTTAAAATATTTCACCCGTTTGTCTACTCATTTGATTGTATATTAGATTTATTGCATCAAGATCACATTCATGAGCGCTTGATAAACCACTAATTTCAATAGTCTATAGACTAGTTAATATCTATAGAGTGTGTTGCCATTTACTGCTACAATAACATGCATTCTTCAGG
>WWET01003093.1:79152-97086 GCA_011038615.1 Limnodynastes dumerilii | reverse complement strand
GTGCACTTGCAACGCATACGCTCCATATAAGAATATACCATTTGTAAAATAGGGGTTGTAATTTTAATAAACAATGTGAAAATGCTTTTCATACTATAAAACATATGTATTCGGTGTATACACTGAGGTATAGAATGACAAAGTTTCTTGGTCGTTATTTTGAGTAGCAGTGAACTGTAAAATAGTTGACTATCACTCTGTGTTAAACCCGGATATTCCACCTCCTTACTTTGTGTGTTGGTATTTTCCACGACTTCCGCCCTTCTCCCTCACTGCTCACTACGGTATCGCCGCCATTTGCGAGGCCAACATTTGGAGTTTTTGCCTTCTTACCCGGAAAGGTCGGCATCATGCCGGCGGGACCCGTGCAGCTATTAGCGCCTCAGGCGCCTGATGGAGGACAGGTACGTAATTGTAAATGTAAAGCATATTGTGGAGGGAATAAAAGCCACGCTATTAGTGTAAGATTGCAATTCACCTGACCGCCCTTGCATAGAAGATGAACATGTGTTGCTTGCTACAGAGATTAGTCTCTAAAATGCATTGTAGTTGTTGCTGGATTTATGCCAACGACGCTTTAATGCAGAGGCTATAGTTTAACTGCTAAACACTATTTCCCTAGCTCTATTATCCACATGGGCTTGTTTACGATTGTGTGTTTATACCGTCCAAAATACTTGGGATATTGTGATATCTATAGGGTATTTATGTAAAAAGCCCCCACTCTTTCTGGCTTCATTCCGATATTACTGGGCGCTAAGGATTGGATAACTTGTTGCATTAAGTGTTAGTCGTGCTTAATGTGTTGTAGCACAAAAAAGCAATCCTAGGTGCACCCTAAAAATAACAAAAATTAAACCTCATTGGACCTGTTCCTGGTTTTGTAAGTGAAAGGACAATTGGTGGGATGTTACACTTTGCAAAAAATATGTTGAATTTCAGACAAAGTCTGTTTTTATATATTTCATTTGCATGCAGTGTGCATCTTTTGCTATTATTGCACACAGATACTGACAAACCAGCTCTTATTTTAAACTTATTTAGATTTCGTTTAGAAGTTATCACCTCTCAACTTCAATAATAGTTGCAACAAATTAATTTTATCTTCCCTTGCTCTTTGATTCCCACTGATTTAAAAAAAAACAAAAAAAAAAACCTCTGCATCTGGTCCATTAACCCAAGCCATTGTTTAATACTAACCTGTTCTTTTAAAGACAGGCAAGTGTGGGAAAAACGTGTTTAAAAAAAAAAAAATCCACAATATGATATACTATCTGTACATGATAGATGTGTGTCTTTATTCTTCACCTTTGGTGTATTCATATATCCAACTGTAGCTCAAAATAAGAATACTGGACCGTATTCAGAGTTGACAATAAATTCCGTTGCAGAGGATATCATACAGAATTTACATGTTGGAGAGCAGGGTACTCCCCCTGCTCTCCTATGTGAGAATTTTGTATCTGTGAGCAAGGACCCCTCCTTTAAGTATCCTGTGTGTTCTGCATTGTACATAAGGACTTAGCCAAACCCCAACTGTACATTTTGCATGCTTATGCTCTCCCCCCATGCCTATCTCATATGCATAGGAGATGGGCTGATCCGCACTAAGCACATCATTGTTCAGCTGCACTCTAGCATGCGCAGCACCATTTAAAAAAAACTTCCATATACGTAGCGTATAAAAGTCTGCAGTCGGTCCTATCTATGAATAAGGTCCATACAGTGTATTATGGACTAAATGATGTTAATAGCAGAAGCTGCTTCTGTGCTAACCAGATGACCTGAAAAATTTTACACCGAAAGAGCTTCTAGTGGACCTGAATAGATTAAATAAGTGAGATGATAAAATTGCTACCCATTAAATCTTTCTTGCATAGTTTATGGAATGGACCAATCTTAAGGAACGTTGTCCGAATAGTCCAGAAAAGAATTTCTAACAGATCCAACCACAGCTGAGCCAATCCTATTAGGAGATGGCCCCCAAGTATTGGGTGTGCACACATCATGTGGTGTATAGCCAGCATTACACTACCATTGTGGGATTTTTTGTGAAATGCTTAGGGCTATGTTAAGGCTTCTGAGTTTAGATCAATTTGCAGATGCTTCATGCTCTGAGGTGTGTGTGTGTGTGTGTGTGTGTGTATGTAAATCTATGCTAATGAAATGGGCCGTGTTCTAACCCATCCATACTTAAGAGGAATAACACTTCCAATGTTGTTTTTTTCCACTGGGTGTTTGCTTTTGGTGATAGATGTTCCTTCACTGCATATTTCTTCAGACCTGTACTTCTGTGAATTTCTGAGTACTTGAGTTTAGTTAAGATAGGCCCTGGATATGACACATTTCAGTCTGATAGTTATGACAATGTGAACCCATAGATGTCTGGGTACTGGGCTCAACGGCAGTGAATCTGTCCCAGTTGTTTGCAAGGAGTGCAGAGTTGCAACTCATTAGTCATTAACTATGTATTTAGTACTTAACTAATTAGCTAAGATTTTATTTTATTTTTTAATAATTTGGTGTTGGCCTGTGTTTGTGAATGCATATGTTGATAGTCAGTTTGTGTTGTCTCCAAAGCAACAGATGGAAGAAGAAAAGAAAGAAGAAGTCATTCCTTCTAAGCCCATAGTCGGAATCATCTACCCGCCACCAGAAGTCAGGAACATTGTGGACAAGACTGCAAGCTTTGTGGCAAGGTAAATTTGTTTATATTGAGATAAATTCATAAAGTTTGTCATATTATTGTATTTTTTTGCGATTGATTTCCATCACGTTTGCACAGAGAATCTGCTTCATATAATGATTATGCAGGTGATTGAAAGGTTTGTGCATGTATTTTGCTAAGTAACATTGGTTTAGCCGTTGTTGGCATTAGTCTCTTTGCAAATGACATTGACATGTATGTTTTGTAAATCCTGTCTATATCATTTTAGATTTCTCCTTTTGAGCTTGGCATGTTTTTCCTTTCTTCCCCAGAAATGGCCCTGAATTTGAAGCCAGAATCCGTCAGAATGAAATCAACAATCCTAAATTTAATTTCTTAAACCCAAATGACCCTTATCATGCCTACTACCGTCACAAGGTCAATGAGTTCAAAGAGGGAAAAGCTCAAGAGCCATCTGCGGCCATTCCTAAAGTCATGCAGCAACAGCAATCTGTGCAGCAACTTCCGCAGAAGGTAATGCATATATATCTCAGCTGCAATTAGTGTACTTACACAAATTCTTTGTATTATAGGGTGAAATTTAGTTCCCTAGAAAAACTATCAAATGTTTTGTAATAGACACGTGTCATATTAATGTGATCTGGACTGGTGTGTAGAAGCAGCGCTCACCAGTTCCTAGCTTGTTTCTCCAATCTCTATGTTGAAACATGTCCTATAAATATGTGACATAGATGAAGAGCACTAGGCTCTTAATCTTAGTTGTCCATTAAATCAAATGTTAGTCTAAATGGTATGTGTGAATATTTGGAATAAACCCAGGCAATGTCTGATATACATTTGTTCTGTACATTGTTTGATGTACATTACCTTCCACTGCATTTCTATCACCTGCTGAATCTAGATGTTCATTTAAAATTTTTCCTTATCGTCTGCTGAGTGTGGCTTAGGTTGATCCTACTTGATGAATAGTTACTGTAGCTGTCTATGCTGGTCAGCCTACTAGCTATGCTCTTTATGTGATACATGTGTGGTGACAGTCCTCAAAAAGAAGGGGGTGTTAAGACAACCATTCCTATTGAGCTAGATGGGCAGGTGTAAAGATTTTATGGGGAATATATTGTTGGAAAACTTATGACTAGTATTTGGGCACTGTGCATTTGTAATGCCTTACCTAATATTGGAGTGTAACATCCTGTCCTTAATCTGCTATGGATGGAGCCATCACTAGAATTTTCTTTGAACTTTCTCTTTGTCATGCACAACTGGTTATTGTTTTGCTGTTTTAGCTACACCACCCTGAAATTATTGCTATTATTGAGCCAGAGTATGCAGACTAACATTTAATCCTCAGCACAAGGATTTTATTTAGAGCTTTTTACATACCATATTCTCTTTATTCCAAAATTAACTTTCTCACATTTTCAGGTCCAGGCCCAGGTTGTCCAAGAGACCATAATTCCAAAGGAGCCACCCCCAGAGTTCGAGTTTGTGGCTGATCCACCTTCAATCTCTGCTTTTGACTTGGATGTGGTGAAATTGACGGCTCAGTTTGTAGCCCGCAATGGTCGCCAGTTTTTAACACAACTAATGCAAAAAGAACAGAGGAATTACCAGTTTGATTTTCTGCGCCCACAGCATAGCCTTTTCAATTACTTCACCAAACTTGTGGAACAGTACACAAAGGTAAAGAAAATGAGACATCGAGACAATGTTTTTTTTTTATCAGTGTGTTATCTAAATATTTGTGACTGTTTTTACTTAGCGTATGCTTGATTACGTGTTATGTGGGTGAGCGACATTAGGTTTTTATTTTTTGTGTTTTTTTCATAACCCCATAAAACATAAAATTAAATTTAAAAAAAGAAGTTGCATGCTATCATGTTACCAGAGACTTCCAAAGTAAGCTTCAGGGCACAGCTGTTTCAACAAGCACCAGTCACTTACAAGTTGTCCTGCAAATGACTGGCTTTATTACAAAGTTATTAATAAATATGACAGAGCTCTTCTGCTCTGCACAGCATACACTCTGCAAGTAATCTTCTTCCTCTGTTTCAGATCCTGATTCCTCCAAAGGGATTACTCACCAAGCTGAAGAGAGAGGCTGAGAACCCAACAGAGGTTTTAGATCAGGTAAGTGTCAAGTTTATTGGACTTCTTGTATAATGATTGAAATGATTTTCCTTTTTGTAACTTCCGTTTATTCCTTTTTTTGTTTTTTTCTAACAAGTATTTCTTAAATTACCTTTATATATGTAGATATTTTGCAATGGAACTGTTACACTGTACATGTATAGGTTATATCTGGAGAAAAATTATTTTTTATGTTTATACAGTAGAGTTGTTTGTTACATAGAAGGTTTCAACATGCATTTGTTTAGGTGCGATACCGCGTGGAGTGGGCAAAGTTTCAGGAAAGAGAGAGAAGAAAGGAGGAAGAAGAGAAGGAGAGAGAACGTGTGGCTTATGCACAGATTGATTGGCATGATTTTGTTGTAGTGGAGACTGTTGACTTCCAGCCTAATGAGCAAGGTAAAGTGTGATCTGATTTGACCACTATTTAGCCCCAAATAAACATGATTATAAACGTCCACAGTGCTTGGGTTTTTTAAGAGGTTATGATAATAAATGTGTGTAATGTGGAAGTTGGTGTCTCTTTCAGTCAGTAATTAAAAAGCACTGTCACTGTATTTTGGTAGTCTTAATAGAATTACTTGCTCTACTACAGGTAACTTTCCACCTCCCACAACACCTGAGGAACTGGGTGCCCGTATTTTAATTCAAGAGCGATACGAGAAGTTTGGAGAAAGTGAGGAAGTGGAGATGGAAGTAGAGTCTGATGAGGAGGAAGACGCGAAGGACAGTAAGACTGAAGAAGCTTCCTCTCAAATGGATCAGGATACTCAAGTGCAGGATATGGATGAAGTAAGATCATGGTTTACATTTTTTATTTATTTTTATTTTTTGTTCCTGTGACTCATTAAACTTTTGATTCCTGTACCTTTTTCTGCAGGGCTCAGATGATGAAGACTATGCACAAAAGGCTCCTCTTCCCCCTGAGTCACCAATGCCCCCGCCATTGCCGCCTACTCCAGACCAAGTTATTGTCCGTAAAGATTATGATCCTAAAGGTTAGAATATATATATATCTATTTTTCAATCTTTCAGTAAATCCTTGCTGTCCATTCACTCTGCATGTTTTATTTTTTTTCACTTAGCTTCAAAGCCACAGCCACCTGCTCCTGCACCTGATGAGTATCTGGTTTCACCCATCACTGGGGAGAAGATTCCTGCCAGTAAGATGCAGGAGCACATGCGGATTGGTCTTTTGGATCCACGCTGGCTCGAGCAGAGAGACCGTTCCATACGTGAGAAACAAGGAGATGATGAAGTATATGCACCAGGTCAGTTTTCATAAAATAATTAAGTGAAGAACAGTACTCAGACGAGATGTCCCTAAAGCACTGTTACTGTTTAAAAATGGATTAGTACTTTCTGATATGGTAGTCGTTTAACTGGTACGATTGTACCTTCTCCCGTCTAATCATAAATGACACAATGGCTTTGTTTGACTCCTATCATATCTAATTCAGGGGTTCTCATCCCCGTCCTCAAGTACTGCTAATAGTGCATGTTTTCCTCATAATCACAAGTTATAGGAGTACCACTTGTAGATCTTTTCACATGTCAATAATTAAGGAAAACATGCACTGGGGCTTTTTCTATTGATAATCTTTCCAGTCACACAATCAGAAGACCGTTTCAGCAGATATCTTACCAGTGTACTGTCCAAAGATGCTCAAAAATCTTTTGAAACTTTCTGTGCTCTTTTGATATCATCTTTTGGAGCTCCTAATATGCCAGATCAATGATGAAAAGGTATGTTTTGCTTTTTGCAAGTGTGTGCTGTGTCTCTTAGGAGATCTCTGGACAGTACACACTGGTAAGATATCTGGTCTTTTGATTGTGTGATTGGAAAGATTATCTGCCAAAAAGCCCAGTGTGTAGTGCTCTCCCCAACAAAGCTGGTGGCAATAAAAAGTTTCCGGGTGAGGCATGTAAAACTTAATAGTAATGATAATAGTAAAAACAATGTTGTAATCCTTAAAGTGATTTCAATTTGAGTTTATTATATTTATGTCTTCTCTTGTTACCGTTTATGCCTCCGATACTTTTTTTCTCTGCCTGTATGGATTCAACCCCTCTTTCTTTGCCTCTATTTGTCTTATCCATTCTTGTAATCTTTTATACTCTCTTACTCTTTGGAACTCCTTTTTCTTTTCCTCCCATCCTCCGCAGCACACTTTGCTCTACTCTATGAATGACCCTAGTGTGACTTTAGATCACATCAACATCATGTGATCTGCCGCTGGCATAGCGACACGTGCACAGTGCCTGGACCGCAGCAGTTAAGGCACTGTGTATGTGTCATGGCTGCACTTGTATTAAAAGTAAACTATGTAGTACCGGACTACGCAATGTCCGGGATTATTTTTATTTAGTGCAGCCGGGGAGGAACGCCAGGCTAAAACCCGCTGGAGAGAAAAATGCCCTGCTTTAGTTGTACTTGAGGGCGGGGTTGAGAACCCCTGATCTAGTTGAATGTAATTTTATTTCATGCTGCCAAAGATAGTGTGCATTACTCCCGAACCTCATGAGATCAAAATAATAGATTTGGTTTAACACTACCACTGTAACAAATGTGCAGAATTGGGTGAATTAATAGAGATATAGTATTTGTCTGCAGATAAAACCTTTTCCAGTCAGTCTGTTTATATTTTAAATCTTAACACCCATGATGGCGCTAGAGGCTTTTTGGTCCTTAAGCTGACCATACACTGCATTGATTAACAGTCACAGTACATGACCTGATAAACAAAATGATTTTCTGCTAGAGAAAGGTCCCGATATTGGTGCTACCTTTCCTGCTGTGATTGCTATTTAAGGCTGAAGTGTTTCCTGCTTAAGTTTTTAATATTTAAGCAGTTTATTTGTTTACCCCATTAAAATCAATAAAAGTTTTAATTTACTACCTGCTTTTTAGACTTTCTGTTAATAACTGTTTCAGATTTTCCTGTTAAATGCTATCGTACAATGTATATTATTTCTGAGATGTCTCTTGTTCAGCCTGCTTGTTAGGGCATATTCCTTATGTGACTTTTAGCTTCCTCTGTCTTGTATATTTTTGTTAATCATTATTTCTCTATCCTATTCAGGATTGGATATTGAGAGCAGCTTGAAGCAGTTGGCTGAACGCCGTACTGATATTTTTGGTGTGGAGGAAACAGCCATTGGTAAAAAGATTGGAGAAGAGGAGATCCAGAAACCAGAGGAGAAAGTATGTTTTTTTTTTTTCCTGTCCCATTAAAGGAACGTGGTTAATTAGTATAACTGTACCTCTGTCATTACCCCACCTTATTTTGTGTTTTGTTTTTGTGTTGTATAGGTCACATGGGATGGTCATTCTGGCAGTATGGCAAGGACCCAGCAGGCAGCACAGGCTAATATTACTTTGCAGGAGCAAATCGAGGCAATCCATAAAGCTAAGGGCCTGGTGCCGGAAGAAGATGGCAAAGATAAGATTGGGCCTAGCAAGCCCAATGAAATCTCACAACCCCCTCCTCTTTCTTCTGCATCAACCATTTCCAGTTCTGCTCCACCTATGAACTCTGCTCCAAGACCACCACCTCCTGTGTCGATGCATCAGCAGGTCAACCCTCCTGTGTCACGACCACTATCTGTGAGTTCTGCCTCATTGTCATTTTTTTTTATTTTACTTCCTAAACTTGAACATTTAATGTCTTCTAATTAAATAATTGAATTAGTTGGGATGCATTGTGAATGGTGGTAAGGCTGTGAAGAAATAATTATACACAGTGACAACACTTACTCATGATAGTTTAGAAATAAGCTAGTTTGAAAGGTATTTGGAAACGTGTTCTAAAAGTAACCTGTATAATAACTTTAAAACTGTAGTAAGGGTACTTTTTTTTATATGTGTATTTTAGATGCCACCCCCTATACGGACTACCATGGTGTCCGCTATGCCTGTCATGCAGAGGCCCCCAATGGCATCTGTGGTCCGTCTTCCTCATGGTTCAGTCTTGGCTGCTCCAATGCCACCCATCCTGCACACACCTAGGATTAATGTTGTGCCAATGCCGCCAAACCCACCACCGATGATGACACAAAGAGCTCCACACATGATTGTTCCAGCAGGTGAGTGGGATATATCTGTGAACACTGTTCAGTTTTTTGTTGTTTTTTTTTGGTTTGTTTTTTGTTAATTTTTATTTCAAATTTTAAAAATTAATAGGGACTATAGGAAAGAGATTTGGGAGGTACAGAGCTCGGTTATTTATATCAACAGCATCTATCAGATGGTCATCTTACTGTTAAGTCTCTTAAATTGTGTAGGCTATGCTCTCGCATGTAGACGTGTAGAAACTATAGCAGTTCTCATAAATTACAATTTAGTCAAAAGGAACATAAATATTATATTCCTGAAACGATACACACAAAGGTTTGTAACAAAAAAAAATCATAATATAACTTCTCTGTTTCAGCTTTTGTCCCTGCTCCACCTGTAGCACCAGTGCCGCAGTCTGCACCACTACCCCCAGCACATCCTCCTCCACCAATGGAGGATGAACCATCTGCCAAGAAGATGAAGAGTGAGGATGCCCTGATTCCAGAGGAAGAGTTCTTGCGTAGGAACAAGGTGTGTAGGCATGATTGTGGGTCTATAAAGGAGGCTTGTCAGTATTAACATTTTTCCCCTGCTACTTCATGTTGCTTTACTACTGTAATTACAAGGGGAAAAAAAGTTGCTGTTTGCATACATGAACGTTCAACTTACAGTGATATCGAAAAACACTTCATTTAAAAAACAGAAAAGGATAATTTTAATAAACCAGTCTGCCAGTATTATTATTAATGATTATAAGGTGCCACATGGTATCCGCAGTGCCGTACAGAGGCAATTGCAAAGCCAATAGTTACATATACAATGCAATAATTAACAGAGGGTATAAAAATATGAATAAGGAATACAATACATTTACAATGCAAAAATAAAATAAGTACAAAAATAACATGTTTGTTCTGTGCTAATGGTAACATCTACCTTTTATTCCATGAGCTGAAGCTCTTTTGTGCAATTCATATTTGAAGAAAAATATAAGTACGTTATCTCACCATCTTGTTTGGTTGATCATTTTATTTTCATAGGGTCCTGTTACAGTTAAAGTCCAAGTTCCGAACATGCAGGATAAGACCGAATGGAAGCTGGGCGGTCAGGTGCTGGCTTTCACTCTACCCCTCTCCGATCAGGTAAAATGCAAGACGTACTGCAACATTGTATTAACTCTTATTGTTTGCATGCAACGTTTTAACATCCTGCTTTTTTTTACCTGTTACACTATAGGTCTCTGTAATAAAAGTTAAAATTCATGAGGCTACAGGCATGCCAGCTGGAAAGCAGAAACTTCAATATGATGTAAGTAATGTTTGGTGGAAATATGTAGATCAAATAGTCTAAATCAGCAGTTCTCAACCTTTTTTTTGGTGGGTACCAGTTACCCACCATGGAATTATGTCAAGTACCACTTTGCACATCATGTAGACACCACCATGATCTTCTATTAATTATGTCCTTGGTCATTTGGTCATGCGTCCTTACAACCTGGCCCAGTTATCCTGAGTACCACCTGACAGTGGTCCAAGTACCACCGGTGGAGAACACCTGGTCTAATTATATAACGGTATTAAAGATCGTGGCCCGGATTCACACCCCCCCCAGACGTTTTGCACATACGTCCGTAATTTACCGATAATAGCTACTACGCATAGTAAGTATTTTACGTATCATTTCTTTACGTAGATTGCATATATGCTGTCTTAATGACTACTTCGCATGCGTAGTAACTCTTTTACGTAATCTACGTTTCGTTACGTACATTGCATATATGCAGTCTTAAAGACCATATATACGCAATCTATGTAATGAAACGATACGTAGATTACGTAAAATACTTACTACGCATGTGCAGTAACTATTATCGGTAAATTACAGGCGTATGTGTAATACACCCAGGGGGTGAATCCGGGCCTGTATTGGTAAGTGAAACTTGGGTTGGAAAATAATTGAGGTTTCTCTATGCTTTAAAATGTGACTGCATCACTTAAATGTATGAGTTTTTTTTTTTTTTTTTTTGCTAAGAAGTAAATTAGTTTAAAATGTACAATTTTTACATTTTTGTTCAGCTCCTCTTCTAGCCAGCTTATTAAATGCAGGTTTCTGGTCTGTGTCTAGTTTCTAGATAGAGCATATGGCACTTTCAGTTTAAGACTAAAAGATTAATGCTGGCCATACACATAACAAAGCTGTTGACATTCCAGCAAATTGGCTTTGTACATACACTGATTATTGTGGAGTAAATGGCTGTCTTAATGTCAAAGATGGCTAAAACCTGCTTAGTAGTGTTTGTTTGTCTATTAGTTCTGACATTTTAATTCTCTCTCTCAATTAGGGAATCTTCATTAAGGATTCAAACTCTGTTGCTTACTACAACATGCAGAATGGAGCCACAATTCATTTAGCTTTGAAAGAAAGAGGAGGACGAAAGAAATGAGCTTTAAAACAATTTCCAAATCTGTCTACATTTCTCCCCTTGCCAGTATGTTAGACAGATTGTGCTCTTGGTAACAATTTTATTTTTAATTAGTGCATAGGCTATATCTGTGTTCATTATGTTTGACAATTCTACTAGACATGACAATAGCACATTATGCTCATTGAGTGTTACCATGCTGATCTTGCGCTTTATATAAGACCTGTGTATACTGACTGACTTGTATGGGTCACTTGCATTTGAGAAACTGTTGTAACTGATCTACATTTGTATAAATAAAGATTCCAAGAATAAAATCTTGTACTTAATTGTCTGGAAAGTTTTTGCCATCTCTTGTTCAAACTGTTCAATATTTGTTTAAGTACAAATATTCAAGACCTGACCAGCAGTGACACATGTAAACTTTAACAATGCATTGTCATTATAGATCGATAAAGCCCTTACATTATCAGACTAGAGATTACATATCACATTTTTTCTCGACCGAATAGGTGGAGTCTGTGCCTCTAGCATATCAGTGTTATGTGGCAACGGCCTGTCAGCTGTATAATACATGTAAAGTACAGTTGTAAACATATTGTTGGGAATTAAAAGGCCCACAAAAAGCCCTGCTCTTAAGATTACATGCTAATGTTTTGGCACCTAGGGAGGACAGAGGAGGCCGTAGCAGACCCTAGGGGAATTAAATAGTAGACCTATATATTTTTCAAAATATAGTTAAAAAAATAAAGTTAATATAGTTAAATAAAATAAGCATTTGTATTAAGTCTTTGGGTTATAGGCTAATCTAATGTTGCATAATAAACCTGCCTTATTAATAAGGCAGCATTTGGAGACCTATCAAAAGTGGATAGAAATGAGATTGAAGATTGTTCTTTATAAGTTAGTTACTCTGACAACGATCAAGCCTGCTGATAGTAGCGCAGCTACTTGGAAGCATAGGTGTATTTTCTGAAACAGTGCTGCTGGGGCAAGTGTGACACACTGTCCACCTTTGATTATTGTTGTACAAGAAACACTATAGTTAAAAGCATTAACACTATCCTCTGGACAAGGCAAGGGGGGAAAGCAGCTGTCCGAGAACAGCTCTATGCTGTCAGCAGCTGGCAATGTCTATAAAACTGCACTCAACACTGAGTGTTCTCCAAACTGACAGCTTACTCTTTATACACAGAATAGAAGGGCCAGCAACAGCTAGATAGAGAGGAATAATGGCTCCACTATGGAGCATGATCTGGTCTACATCCTCTGTTAAGAGGCATAGATACCCTGTAATGGTAAGGTTTTTACTAGCTTGTATCAAAGGCCTTTAAAAAAAACAAGGGATAAAAAAAGCTCTCAATTCTGATTATAGATTTCTGTTATAAATGAGTCTTGCAACGGTGGAAAGAAATATAAGGTAATTTTTTTTGGTTGTTAAACGCCATGTGTAGTCGTTCCTTTTCAGGCAAATGCAGCCTGCTTCAGTAAGATGTGTCCTTTTTGGGCTGTGCAGACTCATGGCTTCTCATTTGCAATTCTGTCCTGTAAAGAACATTTGTTAGTTTAACAATAAAGAGGATATTTCATAATGAGTGTTTAAAATAAAAATTCCCTGAAAATAATTTTTTTGCTTTGTTTTTCTAAAGGTACAACTTTTGTACTTTTTAAACAAAAACAATTAGCCAACCTATCAGACTTTTGAATCTGTATGTCAGCTAAATGTAGCTTCTCAAGCAAAAGCAATAGAAATTGCATCCAACATGCTTTGTCTTCATAATATTATACTTAGTTTTTTCTTGTGCAATAGTAGGCAGGAAATGCTCCTATCTATTTATATTCTAAATAGCTTATAATAATGACCTACAGAAAATATTCCATCATTCATGTTCGTTCCTGTTTACTGTTATGCTAGTATATTTATGACTGGTGTCAACACCAATAAACCACTGCTATAACATTTACCTCCCAGATGTCTTGGTGTGAGATAGACAGTTAATGTTTGCAAAGGGTGAGAATTTTCTTTAGTGCCAGTGGTGTGTATGACAATGTGAAAGGCATAAGGCACCATATAGTATCATATCATCTAGTATACCCACAATATATGCTTTTGTTCTTTTTCTGCACATATATTCACTCATTGAATTTCCCCCCTGCACTGATTCCAGCTTATTGGTCTTCATTATGGGATATCCTATGCTTTATGCCCCCCATGAAATCTTTTAAGATAGATAGATAAAACTTCTCTCAGTGGTGCTGTGTACTGTATGTAGATGTGAAGAATCTAAGGGGAGGTAGCCTTGAACTTAAGAGACGTCCCATTGCACTTACTAAACTGCTAAACAATGTGCCCTAGGCAACTGGCAATGGGAATGCAATATCCATGTATGGGAATACACGGCCGCATATTTTAGCATTTTAGGAGAAACAGCCGCTAGATGGCGCATGTAAAGATTGTTTTCACAACATTCCTTCAGAGAATGCTCATTGCATTAGCTGGAGAAATGTTAAAAGAACCGCAAGTGAACACACCTCCATTGAGCAAATTAGGCAAAAATAGGACTACATATATTGCACTACAAGAGACGATGTTACACGTCAAAAGTAAAGTTCCCTGGATGTAGATCATCGTGGCTACTGACAGCCTGGACTGTGATTGTTGTAGGGCGGGACTTTAGTGATTGACAGAAGAGTGTATTTATATGGCGTGTATACGTCACGCAGATTGACAGCCCAGCTCTCGGAGTTTCACGCTGCAATTGGTTAAGATGGACTACTACATTTGCCGATTGGCTGATGGGGAAGTCGGGATAGAAGATAATTAATGTTGTGTATTGCAGGATACGTATTTGATTGACTGGTAGTTCTCTGGTATTATTGGATGGCTTAGGACAGCCGCCTGTTCTGGTTGGCTAGACGTGTTGCATCCCGATCGCTGATTGGGTGTCAAGTGGTGAGGCAGGGTAAGTTAGTGAGGAGGCCACGGGAGGCGTCCTCCGCTGCTGCTGAGGTAGAACGGAGTACGAGGTGCGGCGGGGGGCCGGGGAAAGGTGATGGTTCCGTGGCATTAAGAAAGTGGGGGGGAGCCGGGATGGCGCGAAGCCCCGGGGAGAACAGTGTGTCTCCCTCCGCCAGCCTGCGTGGAACCAGGGAGACCCTCAGTGACCCGGAACTCGAGTCTGTAGGCTCGGACTCAGAAATAAACGGGTTCACTTCTGAGAGAAGAACTGACAAGTACGGCTTCCTCCTTAAAACCGAGAACGACGGTGGCCGGTAAGTACGGGGATACGTGGTCGTCTCCAATAAGTGTCAAGTGTTCTTCTGGCGTAAGTTTTTTCAGTCTCAAGTGTGTGTGTGTGTCTGTCTGTGTGTCCCCAGTGTGCTCAGGTGTGTGTGTGTTGCCCCTAGTGTGCTCAGATGCGTGTGTTTGTGTGCCCCCAGTGGGCTCAAATGTGTGTGTGTTTGCCCCCAGTGGGCTTAGATGTGTGTGTGTGTGTTTGCCCCCCAGTGGGCTTAGATGTGTGCGTGTGTGCCCCCAGTGGGCTCTGATGCGTGCGCCCCCAGTGGGCTCAGATGTGTGTGCGTGCGCCCCCAGTGGGCTCAGGTGTGTGTGTGTGTGTGTGTGCCACCAGTGTGCTCAGATGTGTGCCCACCAGTGGGTTCAGATATGGATGAATGGTGTAAGGGCCATAGTGCTTGGCACAATGTCACTGCTGGCTCCAATGTGCCCTCTAACTTAATAAAACTTGAGAAACCAGTCCTTTCACCAGTTAATGCATATGGTCCACAGTTGTTTTTTTTTTAAGTCTGGTCATCCAAATTTTATACAGTAGGATTTGCGATCGGTATGATTACCTACCGTTGTAAATGCTCCCTGTTCTTGAACTTGAATAACAATATATATATATTGCTCATCTAGAAAAAAATGTATGCTTGCATATTTTAAAAAGACATCCACGTTCTCTGCTTATTGAATTGCTCAAAAAAATTACCTGAAGCTAGTTGTCCAATGCAGCAGAAAATTCTTGCTGTCATCTAATATTTAGATATGACTATGAAAAAGTCCCAGTGACTCCTGATTTACATATTGAGCCATGGTTATTATTATTTAGATTTTGTTTATTCTATTCTCCATGTCTGATTTTATCATTAGAATTAGTAAAATATAAGAAAATGAATACTAACAAACTCAACTGTCAACAACTTGACCTGTTGACATTTTTGACTGTCAATATAACAACCGGATACCACAATTTTCTACTTTATCCTTAATTCTAAAATATTAAGACTGTGACTCGAAGTGATGTCTACCAAAAGTCTCGGCATAGCCTGTCTGCTTGTATCTGGAAGTGAATGATGGTGCTTATCGTTACATAGCAGCAGGAAAGCCAGTTTTAATTAGGGGAAAGTGTTTTTCAACATAAAGATAAGTTTCAACATACTATAAAGTCAGCTGTTTAAGCAAGACTTTCACTGACATTCAGCTGATAATCACACCATACTACTGTTCTAACCTTCAGCCTCCACTACTTAAATACATCAATGCTTGGGAGAAATGAAAGTACTCTGGCTACTTATGTAGTTTGTGTGTTTATATACACTTTTTTTTATGAACAAATTAAACCTCGGAAGTGTTTAGCATAAATGGATAAGTTGTTATAACTTTCATTTTATCAGATGCTTAGCTTTTGTTAAAACTGAAGCCGATGCATTCATTTTAGATCTTTTGTGACTTCTGTTTTGGTTCCTGCTTTCTCTACATGATTTAAGATCCATTTGAAAAATTTCTATTGCTTGTTAAGCAGATGTTGTCCTGTCAAGCGTTTTCCATTTACGTCACCACAGACAACCAGATTGTTAAGAAAACATTTTAAAAGGTATTTACCAGCAAGTGCTGCACTGATTGTGTCCTGTTCCCATCCGCAATGCTACTAGCCATCACAGTGTTAATGTGTTTCAGTTCTCTTTTTAATAAATAAATACAGTTAAATATAATTTTAGATACTCAAAGAAGTTTTGGTTATGCTGCGGAGTGTCATTTATTTTGTAACTTATTGGCAGTTGTCCTCTGTGCATTATAAAGGTCCAGTGCTTTTAGAATCCGTGTAGTGAAGAAAATGCCTTTGATCTGGAATCAGTGCAAACAATTTTTAGAACATGAAAAGCTTCATCACTTCATTAAATCTGGCTGTCCTGTATTTAAAATAATATGAAAGTAGAATTCTGTTTGAGGGGTTTTAAATTGTCAATCAAGTTGTATGCTTGTTGCACTGACTGTTCCAATAATATATTTTAATAATTTTCTAAATTAAAAGCCCTGAAATGCACTCTGCACACCTGTTGCTATATTTCTATCTCTTTATGCCACCCTCTTTCAATTTTCCCAATTACCCAAAAAATCCCCATAACCCCCATGTGCCAAAATCTTCTGTTCAGACCTTTCATTGCCACTCTGTATCCGCATGTCCCCAGTTCAGCACTCCATGAGAGCCACAGTTATCTATTGTTCACCTTAAACTGGTTACATACGTTTCCTTAACTTGTTTCAGCCATAGCAGCAGAGTTCAAATATTCATAATCAACTTCTAATGGATAAACAATAGGTTTGATGTAAACACTTGTTTGGTATTATATTTAAGAAGGTATTACTTTTTAGAGAAAAATCTGTGGCTTTACGTGTTGTATAAATAGTCAAGAAAAAAATAAATATGTATATAAAATAATCTGAAGTGAAGGAAAGCAGAGACATTTAAATAGCTGTGTGAGTCACACAGTTGGCTTAATATGATGCTTGTTTCTAGGTTAAGAAGGAATTGGTGATGTAAAATCACTGCCATGTGTGAGAACTCTGTGATGAGACAGTGGGTGTTCATTTGTTTCACTAAGCATCACGTGTGGGATGCAGAAGTCACTCATCGCACTTCCTCTGGAAGAATTCTCTTCCCTTCCTAAGGTCAGAGTTGCTATAGGAGAGGAAGGCTGCCACCATTCCTCTTACTGCAGAGAAGGAAGTGTCTGATAATGTGAACAATGTATTTATCAGATCCACTACATACAAGCCACACCTCTTTCCCCACCTCCCCGCTCTCTCTTGTTCCAGCTTAACTGCATGTGTTTGTCCTGGATGCAAATGGAGATCATTGCAGTTCTTATTTAGTGTTTTGTTCTACTTGAAGTTACAGCAAATATTAAACATTCTTTACATTTGTTTATAGGTTTTGTTTAGAACTGTTTTGCTGCTCCAAATCTTAACCCCTTCATAGCAGTGTTAAAGATGTCATAATTCCCTGTTAAAGGTTTTGCTCACCATTTTCGTTCTAATAACAAGGATTACTGTTGCTTTATAGTGCTATAGAGCTATTGAATCTTGTTATGGAATTAACTGATTCAAGATATTTATGTAATAGGTGTAATTATTACAAGAACTTAATAGCTTCTTTCAAAACTTTGTTACTCAAATGTTTGCTCAAATAAATACACTGCTCCAAAAGATAAAGGGAACACTAAAATAACACATCCTAGATCTGAATGATTGAAATATTCTTATTAAATACTTTGTTCTTTACATAGTTGAATGTGCTGACAACAAAATCACACAAAAATTATCAATGGAAATCAAATTTATTAACCCATGGAGGTCTGGATTTGGAGTCACCC
>WWET01003093.1:64638-75684 GCA_011038615.1 Limnodynastes dumerilii | reverse complement strand
ATATGGTCCTAACTCGTATATCATGTGCATATAGTTTTTAGTGCAAATTCAGAGACACCCCCTTAATTCAGGGTTAGCAGGATTTTTGTGACCTGGCATCTAGTTTTTGGTAACTAGACTTAATCTCTACTGGTGTCAATGCATTGTAGCCTTACTAAAATGTTCTGGTGAGTTAGATGACTTGCATTGCATGGTCAATGAATAACCATTCATTGATGTGGTGATAATTTTTTGATGGGGACATTATTATTGGGACTATTCTTTTAATAATGGCCTCAATAATAATGTCCTAAAAAAAAAATTGCCTAAATAGTAATGCCAATCTCATATAGCCCCAGTAACAATTATAGCCCCAGTAACAATGCCCATATCAAATAACAGCCTCAATAATAATGCCCACTTCAATTAGGCCCAATAGTAATGCATATATTAAATTAACAAGAGAGGGAAGAAGGGAAAAGTACAATTGCACTAGCTTAATATAGTAAAAGTTGAAGAAATCAAGAAAATACTTACACAACCCTCTACCTCCGGAGTAAATTGACCAATTAAAGGGGAACAAGGGAAAGTGGAAACTGAGAAACTCCTTTCAATGAGGTGCACTGTGTAAACCAAAGAACAGCACTGAGATAATTCGTGAAAGAAAGTGGTAATACAACACATGTAACCACTAAGTAACAAAATAAGAGGAAACTTGCACAGTACCACATAGGCTGATATAATCATGATATAGATATATATATTTTGACCATTGGAATGTCAAAAGATCATCCAAAATTATAAATATCACCAAAGTTTTTCATATATGCCATCAATATATATTGAGACATAAAAAATTGCAGAATTGGCTTCGCACTGCAAAATATGCGGTTGCAAGAATAATTGAATTAGGCCCTATAAGTTTATATAGAGCAGGTGCTTGCAAGGTATGGGGAATTCAACAGATACAAAAAAAGGCACCACAGCACATTTAACAGAAAATTAACTTTTATTTTGTGTGAAACCGTTTTAAAACAGGGAGTACCGTCCAACGATGCTACCGAATCGTCTCAGTCAGCATTTGATTGATTTGTATTTTTGTGATCAACGATGGAACAATATTTTTGTTTTATTAATTGCACTATGTCATGAGCCGTGGGCAATGATTGCTGTGCTTTTCCCTCTAGATGTGCCTCTTGTGGCAGAGGAGGCTAAATCAGTTTGCTATATCAGTAAAGCTACTGGATCATTGCTGAACCTTTTTTCCAGATTATACCCATCCTTATTCTAGTGTTAAATGACAGTGATTTAGTGATTCATCTTTATATAGAATGATCACAGACTTTAGTCAATAATATGAAAAAAAAAAAAGCGTTAGAAGTTCTGCTTTACTACCGAGGATTTGGACCAGATCCCCTCCGCAAATTCCTTATAGGTGGTACAGAGTTATGTTAGGCCCACCGTGTGATGGCAATGGTACAAAAATGTGGATTGAACGTAAAGGCTTAAACTAGTGCCTACTGTACAATTTGCGTCCCTTCCACAGAGCGGAAGCAAAAGGGGGACATTGATCCTATGTATTTGAAAACGCCCCTTTGTGGTGAATCGGAACCTAGTCTTTTGTCATGATGATGTCAATGCTGGTGTGCTGACCTGTATTGCTATGTGTCTGTAACACAAGGAAATAATAAGTTCTAACATTTGCATCTATTGGTAAAAAGCAAAAAAATATAGGCTTTTATGGCACTCTATAGATACATTGATGATAGGGCAAAGATCTAACAGCTGCTCTTGTAGGGATGATTAATCCCAACTACAAAATAACAAATATAATACAAAGGAGCATTAGTTTGCTTTATCACCTATTATTTGATGTACAATATTAAACCGTATAAAAACAATCTAACACTTCAGGTTTTTTTATATAAATCTCCTAAGATATTCAGCAAAATTTGCATTAATACTGACAGAAAGACCAGTTAATATATTGTACTTTGTATGTGTATAATATTAAGTAACATTTACTTGGTTTCAATGTTGACACAGGGAACTTCTGTGGGGTATTTAGCAATCTGGTGTTCTGTTGCAGAAAGTTGTTATAAGGAGTAAGCATCTAACGGATCAAATGCAATAAGCTATGAATATCAGGAGTCCCACTCAGACTGATGTCATTTGGTACAACAAGTTGAAGTTGACTCGGGATAAAAATTTTTAGGAATACGGTATTCCGTTGCAAGGTTTATTATGGGGAAGTATCCATGCCAACAAAACAACTTTAAATGTATATATCGGGAACTCTGTTGGAACCAATATAGCAGGTCTTACATGCAGTTACCTTGATTTTCAAGTGCCATACATGGCAGCCCAGTTTTGACAGTCGCAGGACCACAGTCATGCTGTTAGAGTGGCCGATATCCGTCTCCTCCGGAGATCTTTCAGCAGACACCAGCTATGTCCGGTTGATCAGTCCTGCACCTTTTGGGGCTGATTCAGAGTTTGGGAGCAAGGGTAAAAAAGGTGTAATTGTACAGCTCGGCTAAACCATTTTGCAAAGTAAGGGGGTGTTAATTTAAAATCTTTTGCATTCAGGGAAAATACTTTACTTTTACACATAGAACTCAAATACTGCATAGCTTTATGTTTGTTCTATAAAATAGAGTTGAGCTGAGAACCTTCAGTTCTCAACTCTAATTCTCGTATCACAATTTAAAATTGCCTCCCCTTGCAATTCAACATGGTATTGCTCAGGTCTACACTTAGCTTAAAAAAGGTGTAAGTGCAACTCTGAATCAGCCCCTTTATCTCCAGCAGAGTAAATAAGGACCATATAAATTCAAATAAATTCTCATTTAAAAGTCTGAAGTTGATTGTATTAAAAATATACAGCCTCTTACACGTTTCTCTGTCTACCTTTCTTCAGGGAGGATATAGAAATATGTGCTTTTAGTCTGAGGCATTATTTAAAGGCCTCTTCAGCCCATCAGCCAGAGATTTTGTTTTCACTTAATTAGTGCTCAGCTGATTGGTTACTAACTGCATCGTGTCTATATAATTAATTGACATAAAATAAAAAGCACAAATAATTTTCTTAAAACAAATATAGAACTAGGAATACATTTTTAAGTCTCTTTATATAAAAAGAAATACATAAAAACAAATTACAAATAAGCATAAATAAAAGATCAGCATGTTGGCATCTTAAATATAAATCACATTATAGTCTGTCCATATTCAGTAATTCATTTCTTGTCCATATATTGTAAACAGAACATTAGACGGCAGATTACAGATTTCTACATTAAATTTGAGCTTTAATGTTTGCTATGGTTTCATGTCTGCAGGAGAGAAGTGCTGATTGTATTAAAGCATGGTTTAAAAAATTATAATAGGGGCTGATGTGGAGCTTAGCTTTGCCCCTTCTATATGTGTAATGCAAGAATACAGTAACATTAGAAACATCATGGTTTTTAATGAACTTTGGTGATTAGTCCTTTGAGCTCTGTTGTGAACCTAGGATGATGATGGTTGTAATGTAACAGTCTTTGTGGACTAAGTAGCTTATTCTGATGTATTTTATCAGGGAAGAGGAATTGCCTGTCGATGTATTAAGACAAAGAGAAGCAAAATGGTTGGACATGCTGTCAAACTGGGACATATGGATGGCAAAAAGACACAAAAAGGTAGGTTGATTTCAAATTTTTTTTTTTTATAGGTAAAGGGAAATTATTAAAATGATTAAAGTAAATCAGAAGGTGGTAGTAATGGGAATCCATATTGGAGACAGAGGTTTTAACACTGGAGCTCCCCTACTTAAACCAGTGCTAGTTTCATATCTTTGTGATAATACACATGGTATCAAGGTGGAGAGTATGTTTTTAATTGCAAACAAAATTATTAATTATCTAGGTAGACAGGGCAAATGTTGGCAATTGTGTGTGGCGACTGCAGTTAATGTAAAAACAAAAACCACAAAAAGCAAAATCACTTGGGACTCGTGAAGTTCAGGTGCATTTTTGAAATTCACGCACCTAAGTTAATAGCAGTCCAGTCCAATCGCAAATGCTGTCCAGCCCACAAAAAGATATATTCCAAATGGTTATTCAAAAGTACAAGCACACTCCCAGCCAAGGGCCGAGAATGGTCCTTTTAACAGGATCAAAGGAAGTTATATTATTATTATTTATTATTATTATTCACAGTGCTTTACAGAGAACATTAGACATTCACAGCACTCTATTTGAGCTACATACTAAGGTCCCTCATACATACACTAGGGTTCATTTAGTCAGCAGTCAATTAATCTACCAGCATGGTGTTTTTTTGTTTTGTTTTTTTTTGTTTGCGTATGGGAGGAAACCGAAGCACCCAGAAGAAACCAACGCAGACACCTCTTGATAGGTGGATTCCTCTGGTCATCTTGAATTCCTTGGTCTTGCTTAGTAATTTATATTGGCCCTAGCCTAGCTATGTCTATAACTTGTGTACGCTATATGCAAACCTTTATTAGAAAAGAGCATAATAAGCTACTACAAGTCTATACAGGGCAAAAATTCAGATGATGAACAGCGGTTTGTGGCCAATAACCTGTCATTAGCATCGGGCATTTCCTACTTGAAGGAAGTGAGTTGCGACGTTCAAAAAAAAAAAGGTGTTTCTTTTGTATTTATCTATTTGAATAAACTGATTTGCACTATCAGGTGCTGTCCTTCTTCTTGGTTTTACTTTCCCTCTGCTCTGCTCTGCTCTGCCCTGGCATCCATGGGTATGCTGATGCTTGTAGTTCTACAAGCATCAGCATGCCCTGTCAGGGCACAAGACAGGGCATCGTTAAAAATCCGCACCTCATAGGGGCAAATTCTTAATTAACGTTATCGGTAAAAAAAAGGCTTATTTTTAACACTGCAAAATAATTGAATATCAAAAAAATACCGCCCGTTATTTTGTAAAAAATAGCGTTAAAAATACCAGCGAATGCTTTTAACTCAATTGAATCGGGCCCTCAATATAGCATTAACAACACTACATTAGAGGCTATTGAGATGAAATGGATCTAGGAGTTACTATTTCTTGTGACTTAAAGGTAGCAAAAGATGTTTGGTTGTATAGGGAGAGGAATTAGTAGAGAGCAAGAGAGCAAGTAGCAATGTCACATAGGTAATTGGTATAGCCTCAACTAGAATACTGTGTAAGCTGCAAAATAAAAATGGTAACTAAAATGACATACTGTAAGTGTCACAAAACATAGTAGAAAATACTAGAATGAGGAACTAAACATGTATATATTGGAGCGGAGAAGGGATAGGGGATATGATAGCAACTTTCAAATATATCAAGGGTTTTAACCAGGTACTGGGGTTAGTTATTTTTTGGAACTACGGGACATGCATATAAATGGGAGGGGGGTAGGTTTAGAGAAAATGTGTAGAAATACTACTTTACTGAAACTAGTTGCTGAGTATGCAGTATCCCATCTGAGGTGATAGAGGCTAGAACACATTTAGACATGCTTGGGATAAATGTATCACTATTCTAAATCTTAAACTGAATTGAAGGTGAAATAATGTCACTAGGATTTAAGATAAAACCATTAAAGGCAGACTAGATAGGTCAAGTGGCTCTAATCTGCCATTACATTCTTTAATTTGATATAGTTTATTAATCCATTAACACTCCCACCCTATCATCTGGGTGCAGCAAGTTAGGGTGTGCTCAGTGCACCCTTGGGTGTTTTTAGGATATATTTTCTTAAGACCTTTAAATGTTAAGCAATAAACCTATTCTGTTCAGGAAAGACTGGCATGATCACATAGACAGGTGCTGTGTTAAGGTCATGTAGAAAGACATCATTTTACCTGTGTTGTAAATACAATCTAGGGGGTTGAACTTTTATTGGTGCCAAAAAATTACGGGTCATTTGTTTTCAGTGTTGCAAAGTTTTTATTTATTTATTGCCAAATGCATATAAAATATAGCTAGATCTGATTGTCCTTTTTGAAGGCATTAATCATTCAATGAGCAAATATTCATTAGTTTTGCTGTAGCATTCCCCTATTCACACCATCTTTGCTAAATAATGTGTTTTCTACATGTTATCACATGCACAGTAATGCTGGTCCTGCAGCTGTATAGTGTAAACCTAAGGGCAGTCTGAAGTTTCATCTCTTGCTGCTACGGTAATAGTTGGGAGTGAGAGACTCTTAGACAGTGTGCAAGTTCAGTCTTGCTTTGGTTTCGTCTGAATATGTGAGGCATAGATAATAACAGTCTGGGTGCTGTATTACGAGGCTAGAGTATTGCACAGTCTAGACAAAACTCAGTAGGTATGTTTCTGACCAATTGTTTGCTGGAGATTTAGGGTGATGTCTTAAGAATGACTTTTTTTTTTTTAAGAGCACCTCTTATAGGAGCATATTTACATAATTGATTTTAAGCTGGCCATGTACTATGTAGCGATTATTACTCCCAGCTGCACTTGGTGTGCTATATGCAGTTGCTGAATGCCACACAGATTGCACCAGTGTTTGGTTTGTTCCTGCCCCCTGTCTTGTGATTGTAGAGGAACTCTAGAAGCAGCATGTCAAGAATTGGCATTATCAAGAGACATTTTACAGTCTTATGTAATTCAGAGACATCTATATTAGCTTTGTGAGGGATGGTACATAGGTGAACTTATTTTCTTATAAGGCCTACGTAGCTCTACACAGTACTTTGTACACCATTTGATTGAAAAGCGTCAGGTATGCTCTCAGGACTAGACCCTGTAAACCATTGCAATTTTCACAGGAGTCGAACAACTTAAGGTAGGGTATGCCTTTTAGAAGTCTATTGGTGCAAAGGGAGTGGTTAGCAGAAGATTACTGGGGTTAAAGATCCTCACACATCTGTTAATTGCAGGTCTGATTGCAAATAATTCGGACGTGAAGATCCAGTCTTTTGTGCGCTGTTGTATTGTCTTTATGTAAAAGTATTGAAATGGTCAAAGCTTATAGAGTAACTGAAATCTTTGTCCTGCAGATAAAGCTGAGATGTCAGAAGGGGATTCCGCCCTCATTACGTGGCCGTGCCTGGCAGTTTCTTTCAGGGAGTAGAGTGAAGCTGGAACAGAGCACCCAAACATTTGCTGTGAGTGGTTTTTGATATTGTAGTGAAGAAAGTTGGTTTGTCTTTTTATTTTTTGTACATAGGTTTTTTTTTCTGATTGAGTTATTTTGTATAATTATTTTAGGAGCTGGACTCAATGGCAGGTGACCCCAAATGGCTGGATGTCATAGAAAGAGACCTTCACAGGCAGTTTCCTTTCCATGAAATGTTTGTTGCTCGAGGGGGTCACGGGTGAGTTGTTTCTGGATCCTGTTACTCCACGTAAGCAGTGGGTTTGCTGCATATGAAGTCACTATGTATATGCTTATTGATAATGAATTTTCTCTATCTTTAACTACCTTGCTGACTGTGTATTCTGAAGTATTCACCCGTTTCCTGGCTATGTAACCACACTTTATGAAGGTTATTGATTTAAGTCTGCCAACGAGGACAAAAAATTCTTTAAATCTTTTTTTGGCATTCTGCCACTTTTATTTTTGGGACAGAGCTTTTAAGTGCTGTATAATTAGGATATATCTTTGCCAACTATACTGTAGAACCTTATTGACTATGTTTAAACCCTGGCTTAACCTATTCAGTGCCAATTGTGAGCCACATAAATCTGTTACCTATGTAAGGCATTCATTTCTCAAGTCTTGAAAGGGAAATGTTATCTATGATATATCATAAAAATTGTTAATAATGCTAAATAACTAAATCTCCTATATAAACTTGTCTCTACAGTCAACAAGATCTCTTCAGGGTGCTGAAAGCTTACACTCTCTACCGCCCAGATGAAGGATACTGTCAGGCCCAAGCACCCATTGCAGCTGTTTTGCTCATGCACATGCCAGCAGAGGTAAGGCAGCCAGTGCCACCTTCTGGGTTAATAGTGCAGATTTTGTAGTGCAATATATAAAGTCTTGTCTTCTTCTGCAGCAAGCGTTTTGGTGCCTGGTGCAGATCTGTGAGAAGTACCTTCCGGGATATTACAGCGAGAAACTGGTATGTGAAAATAGCATGTGTAGTATGGAGTAGTCACTGGCACAGCGACTGTTTTCTTTGTAAAGTAGTAGCTAATAATTGGCATCACACAGAGAAGAGATCAAGGTTCATTGTTCTAGATGTTGAGTAACAGCTGCTACCACAAAATAGCCTAGATATGGCATTGATTAAAGGGAACTAAAGTAATACATTAATACATGCTAACTACCATGCATAGGAAGGGAGTATTTATGATGGTAAGATATTGAAGTATTAGTGCAATATGGATCAATCAATCTCTAGTTTATTAGGAAATATTACACATCTTCAATTTATCTGCTTTAAGTTTTCAGTGTTATACCTTTTTCACACCTAGAAGGTACTGTGGCTGCTGTTACTGCGGTTGCAATCTCTGGTAAGAAAATGTCATTACCGAAAAAGGGACATCCAAAAGTTCCTTTTCGGATGTCCCTTTTTCCAAAATACTTAATTTTTTTTATTTTTTTTTTTTTTTTTTTAATGAATGGGTAAGTATGCGTTCGGCATACTTCACCCGTTCACTTTCGCAATCCGCGATATCCCTCCGCCGCACCGCGATATCCCTCCGCTGCTGCTCGCCTCACCAGGGACAGGTGAGTAAATTATCTGTAGGGGGGTTAGGGTCAGACTGCGGGAGTTGGTGGGTTAGGGTCAGGCTGCCAGGAAGGGAGGGTTAGGGTAAGAATTAGGGAATAGGCTCGGTGCTCCGCGGATTGATTGCAATGCCTCCTCGAGGCATATGCAATTGAAATCCCAGCCAGTTCGCAACTGGCTGTGAGGAATCTGAATTTTCAACATTCAGATTTTCTTTGCGGGGACCCACACCCTTGTTACTTTTATTGTTAGTTTCATACTTTGCAGTTTTTACATTACAAGCCTGACATTTGTCATATTTATTACAGAGCATTTACATTGTTTTGGAGGCTAGCTCTATGTGTTTTTTTGTTTATATATGGATTTGAATATATTACCTCAAGTAGGAATAACCATATTTTGTACCCTCAAATTGTGGACTCGCTTCACTGGTTTCAAGCTGGGATTGCTGAGGGTTAACCCATTATTGAGATACTTCATGTTCCATAAAGTACCATAATCCCTTAGTCATTACATATCACTAGGGCTTATTTCTTATAAAGTTGCATACATATCAGAAAATAGGTTTATTTACTATCGCTGTATGTTACCATTAGCATAACAAAATAAAGTCAAACAAAACCTGTCATAGAAACAAAACATAAATGTACAAGGTTAATGTTAATCCACCTCCCTTGCTCCACCTTTATCTGTTTGAGTACCACAAGGCTCAGTCTTGGGTCCATTGCTCTTCTATATCTGTACCACTTTCTTAGGACAAATAATAGTCATTTGGATTTCCGCATCCCCTCTATACAGATGAAACCTAATTCTACCTATCCACTCCCTTAAACTGTCTTGGCCAACATAACTAAATGGATGTCTTAGGTGTTTTCCCACCATGTCAAACCTAATCTCAAACAATATTTCCATCTGGTCACTTTATTTCTGTTCACAACAATGTGTTAATTCCTGCTTGTCAAGGTGTTATACTTGACTTTCATTTGTCCTTTGAGCCTCACATACAGTCCGTTTCTAAATCATGTTATGTACATCTGAAAAACATTTCCTGACTACGCAAATATCTTGCGCAAGACACTGCAAATATGCTTTATACACTAATCCTCTACCACACTGATTATTGCACAGCTCTCCTTATTGAACTCCCCCCAATATAAATATACCCCCCCTACAGTCTCTATTGCTTGCAGTAGCAAGACTGATTTTACTATATTGGTTACCTGTATTTTACCTGTATTTTGCAGGATCAAATACAAAATCCTTTTTCTAACCTACAAAGTCATCAACAGAACTGCACTGGCATACGTATCCTGGCTCATCTCATGATCTGTCAAAGCTCACTCTCATAGATAGATAGTTACAGGATCTTCGACTATATTCTAAACTTAATAATTGCTCTGATTCCCAGTTATAGGACGCAAACTTGCACACTTTCACTTTCAATACTTAAATTAGTCTCTCCTGCTACAAACACTGCTACTTTACTGGATCATACAGAGCACGTTTACCATACTTGGCTGGTCTGTTGTGATATATAGCACTTCCCCTTATGTATGAAACACAAGGTCCTATAGATAGTAAGCTAGCAAGTAAGGACCTCTTATCCACCAGTTTACTTGTTTTATAATGATTATAAAAAATTGTAATATGATGGTGCTATATTAAAACCCTGTTATTAAATAATGAAGAGGGTTCAGACATGAAACAGCTCTGCTCCAAAGAGAGAGGGAAATGCTCTTGCTATAAGTAGCATCATGTAGGGGTGGTTGTCTATAGTTAGAATTGTTTGAATATGTATAAAAATAGAAGGTTCCCATGGAAAGGAATTTTAAATGACAAAATCGTTTGGGGATCTTGGTTTCATTTAATGGTCAGACCTAATCCCAACGTTTAACGATAATGGGCCAGATCCAGAGCTACGTTTTCTAGCATAGCCTATTTACGCTAGCGTAATTACCATGCACTCCCCTTGGCACTCCTCTCGGTCGTACGTAGTTTACCCGTGTTACGCTTTCCAAACCCTAACTTAACTTTTCCAAGCGTAACTCCTGTCGGCCGTAATGGCTGCACATACTTAAGCACCTAAGCACGCCCATACTGTACGATTTAAATGCCTCCAAAGCGTAATTACGGGTGTCGTATGGCTGGCACGCCCCTTCGTTCATAGTTATGCTGTTGATAGTAGTCTGGTACGTACATTCAGAGTTACGTGTCGTAACATCTGCCACACGCATGCGCAGTACATGCAAAATAGCGTTTTTACGTCTCCGGCTAGCTTAAATATAGCGTACTTTGTTCTGGATCTATCCCAATGGCTATACTCATATAAAGGTGTGTGTGTGTGTGTGTATATGTGTGTATATATATATA
>WWET01003093.1:51436-62604 GCA_011038615.1 Limnodynastes dumerilii | reverse complement strand
CAGGATAGACAACAGAGGGTTGTAGTAAATGGAATCTCTTCTGGGGATGGTAAGGTAACCAGTGGAGTACCCCAGGGTTCTGTACTTGGACCAGTACTATTTAATATCTTTATAGGTGATATTGCCTGTGGTATCGAGGGGAAAATATGCCTTTTTGCAGATGACACAGTTGTGTAACAGGGTAGACATGCCAGGAGGGGTACAGAAAATGATGGATGATCTAGGTAGACTGGAGGAATGGTCAAGGGTGTGGCAACTGCAGTTTAATGCCAAAAAGTGCAAAATCATGCACTTGGGGCACAAAAACCCAAAAGCACGGTATATCATTAATGGCACTCCATTAGAAACTACTGAGGAGAAAAGGAATCTAGAAGTCATTATTTCATGTGACTTAAAGGTAGCCAAGCAATGTAACAAAGCAAGTCAAATGCTTGGTTGCATAGGGAGAGGAATTAATAGCAGAAAGAGGGAAGTAGTGATGCCCCTTTATAGATCGTTGGTACGACCTCACCTATAATCTGTGTTCAGTTCCGGAGGCCATATCTCCAGAAAGACACAATACATTAGAGACTGTGCAAAGAAGAGCAACTAAAATGGTCCATGGCTTGTCACAAAACATACCAAGAAAGGCTAGAGGAACTAAACATGTATAGCTTGGAGCAGAGAAGGGAGAGGGAGGATATGATAGCAGCTTTCAAATATATCAAGGGTTGTGACCGACTAGAGGTAGGTGGCATTTTTCGAAGAAAGAGGTGTAATAGAACACGAGGGCATGAATATAAACTGGAGGGTGGAAGATTCAGAGGAAATGTGCGGAAAAATTACTTCACTGAAAGGATGATAGATAGTTGGAATATTCTCCCATCTGAGGTGGTTGAGGCTAACACAGTAGAACAGTTTAAACATGCTTGGGATAAATATAAGGATATCCTAAATCTGAAACGAAATTAAGGGTAAATAGGGACTAGGGTCAGTATCTGCAGACTGGATGGGCCATGTGGCTCTTATCTGCCGTCACTTTCTATGTAAAAGGTGTGGTGATTTATAATATAAAGGTGGAACAGAAAGATCTTGACGATTCTATTTATGTAGAATGCTCAAAATCCACAATAAAATGACTATTAGTTATAGTTTTGACTATAATACTATATAAACAGCCAGTTCTCAATAGTTATCATTATTGTGTGAAGTGACAGATCATGCAAATGTTTTACCTGTTCATCAAACATTCCTTTATTGAGAGAACTTCAAATCGTATACCGTAATCTAATTAAATTCCTGCTAAAATCTTAAAATAAAAGCATAAATCTTTTGTCTTGTAAATATGACAAATCCAATATAGAGGATTAGTTTTCACTCTGTAGTGACTATTAAGGTCCATATCTGTATCAAATGTACTGAGGGTCATATAGAATAAAGTGTGGATTTTGTAAATTCAGATCTAAGTGTTAATACATATACTATGATATAGCATGGCAGTACAATATAAAATGCAGGGTTATCCAATTACCACCTTTCCATGAGTGCTGGATATTATTCTATAGTCCTTATAATGGTTGGATCGGAATCCATTATGATAAAATTTTGAGAACCAAAAAGGATGGTGAACAGACATAAGAGGTAAAACTGTAAAATATAATTCAGATAAACCTATATGACTGTACATGGGAAATAAAAATGTGAAGAACAACAAAAAAAACACTTCTGCATATTTCCGGATAATTCTATACAAGGAAGGGGTGTAGGCACTAAGAAATTAATGCTTACTTAATTATAAGGTTTTTACACCTTACACCTGCAATGAAAGCTACTGCAGAGCCAAATGAATGCTTGTTGTCCTCTATTGCTGAATTTAGTGGTTAAATACCCCCATGGTTCGAGGGTTAGAAACTGTATAGTAAAAAGTAAATCTTTGCTATTCTGTCAAACAGAATCCTCTGACCTAACCACCTCTATAAGGTACCATACACATAGTTGTTTATGGAGAGCTGAGCAGTTTTGCTCTCGCTCTCCTGTCCTGGTGACATCTACAACTAAATTTCACACACTGAACAGATATGTAAAACGGATTAGGAAAGTCGTTTATCAAAAGCACTTTCTCTTAAAAAAGGGTAACTGCTCACATTGTCATATTACTTTGTAACCTATTCAGTGAAGGACATCTTGCAATCATGCTGATATTAATCCTATAGTCCTTGATATTATCTGCGATGGTAATGAGATAGTGTTGGTAATGAGGAGTTTATTTTATTATCAGAAAAACATTTCACTTTTCCATCCTTGTTTTTACCGCTTGACTTATTTTGTATAACTGTTTTTTGGAAAACACAGTGTAGACCTTTTATTTATTTTTTTTTTTTATTTTTTTTTTAAGGCATTGGATCTGTTCTGTCCTTGAAAAGTGTTTTACCTAATGTCCTTATAGTAACTAGAAGAGGAGACACTTATACTTGTCTGTGTTGTAATAATTCTTTTGGCATTTTCTTTATAACAAATGCCATGATAAGGTGATGAATCAGATCTTTGTCCTCAATGTGTACTTTTATTCTATGGCAAGTTAAAATTTGACATGCAATATTACTTTCAGGAAGCCATACAGTTGGATGGAAGGATCCTGTTTTCACTGCTCCGTAAAGTGTCTCCAGTTGCCTACAAGCATCTGAGCAAGCAGAAGATTGACCCCATCTTGTACATGACTGAGTGGTTCATGTGTGCGTTTTCACGAACCCTTCCCTGGAGCTCTGTCTTGCGTGTGTGGGACATGTTTTTCTGTGAAGGCAAGTATTCATTTCCAGTAGAAAAATTCAAGTGATGTGTAAGACAGCCGATTACATATTGAAGTTACTGCAGCACACACTGCACTGCCTTTGCTGGTTGCATTATGTGGGTGACACTGCATAAAAGAATGTATTAGCAATATTTATATGAGATATGCAGTACTCTAATATATGAAACTTTCCAGTGCAGCACAACTGTTGAGCAAACTCTTATTATACATATATGAATTTGATTAATATTTGAGAGGATAATTATTAGAGGCCTCGTTATTTTCATACCAAATGTAATATGTGTATATTACACTTTTTTCTACCAAAGGGAAAAATAATGCTAATTTTTAGAGTTGTATATTTATTATACATAATGATGCATCACATATGTCTTTTATTCCGCTTGGTAATACTGAGAAGATGTAATTGTATGATTCACTGCAGCTTTAATATCTTCCTTTCCAATGAAAGGGAGTATCCATGTTAATAATCTGTGGGTTATAGTTACTGGAGTGGTGTCACTAGGCATGATGATTTGGCTGTAGGATGATGCAGTGGTGTTTGGTGGATTATTGCTGCGAGGGAATGATGCAAGAATGCTGATTGGTGAATAATTCCACTCCTAGTGACTGAGGAAATGATGTGGCATTGTTTATTGGTGGATAAGTGCTCTCATAGGACCGGATTTGATTGCAAATTTACACTTGGGCAAAATCATGTTGGAATTTAGGGTTAGTCAAATTAATATTATTTTCACACAAGGGCATACTTTGTTTTTACTTATTGTACACATACTGACCAGCTTTAATTTTGAAACTGTTATGTAGGCTTGGTCTAAGAAACATCACCTTACTAAAATACTTTTTAAAATACTGATAAAATTTGCCTTCCCTGGAAAAGCATATTTTTGCCCAGGTGTAAATTTCCACCTGTTTTATGCTTTCCAGTCTGGTCCATAGCGACTGAAGTGATGATGCAACGTTTTTGGTGGTTGAAAGAATCATGCTGGATGGACAGTGAAAGCTCTTATATTTTTTAACTAGTATATTGTCTTTCTTTGAATTCTTAAGACACAGTGAAGGGTATTGTGAGATGCTGAAGGAGGGGGGGGGGACTTTTAAACCAGTCCTATAGATACATGCAGCATAACCAGCCTGACCTCCTTTTCTTGGCTTTATGCCCAACTGAGTTTAACTCCTTATTGTAAGTTTAAGAAGCAGGCTGAACTTTTCAGTGTACAGAAAGATATGATATGTGAAAATACTCAAGGTAAACTCAAGCGCTGAAAAGGAGCAGAGTGTGGCATTAAGGGTTAAAAGTTCAATTTATTAGGTTCCAATAAAAGTGCAGAATCGTTTATATAAAAAGAGGGGCTTAGCGCCTCTATGTGCTGAAACCATAGGAGATCATTCAGATGAAATTAGCAATGTTCAGGTTGCATTTAAAGTAAAGGAAAAAACTCACCCTCTTGCAGGCAGTGTCAGTGATGGAAATGTCCGTTATAGAAAGAGACTTGCTCCTCTGTATAATAGCGGCACCTATGTACCGATGTTTAACGCCAATGCTTTCCCGGGTGTGAAGCAAAGGCTGGAGGCAGGGGTGTCCGTTTCAGAAGCAGAGTGGCGGTCCGAAAATCCAACCTTGATAAAGGCATGTGACGGCTGAAACGCATTCGATTTTCGGACCTCTACTCTGCTTCTGAAACGGACACCCCTGCCTCCAGCCTTTGCTTCATACCCGGGAGAGCATCGGCTTTCAACATCGGTACATAGGTGCCGCTATTAAACAGAGGAGCAAGTCTCTTTCTATTACGGACATTTCAATCACTGACACTGCCTGCAAAAGGGGTGACTTTTTTCCTTTACCCCAAATGCAACTTGAACATTGCTAATTTCATCCGAGTGATCTCCTATGGTTTCAGCACATAGAGGCGCTAAGCCCTTCTTTTTATATAAATGATTCTGCACTTTTATTGGAACCAAATAAATTGAACTTTTAACCCTTAATGCCACACTCTGCTCCTTTTCAGCGCTCAAGTTGACCTTGAGTATTTTCACATATCTTTCTGTAACTGTCACTTATTGGTTCTGGGGGAGCCTTTTAAATACTCTAAAAAGCACAAGCGGCTTCCTCAACCTGCGCTTGGCACTATATGAAAGAAAACCCCTTTTTTTTGAACTTTTCAGTGTGCATCATCACGGGACTTTCTCCTTTACACAATGAAGGGATTTCTTTTGTCTTAGAAGCATTATGTAGACCCTGTTATATACTGGGACCACAAAGTTTTCTGTTTTTAACTCCATATACATGGGACTCAATAACTTTTTCATTTTGGATTACATTCTACAGATTACAACCTTTTTTCATAATTGTGTAATGACTGAGCTATCCTTACATTAAAGTTTCAAAAGCAAGTAGACGGTCAAACATATTAATGCAGTTAAAGGTAACATGCAGCTTTATCGGTGGATAGTACAGTTAAATATCATGACCATTAAAGAAGTTTGTTCTGACAATTTGGCATTGGTTATGTAAATGTTTAGTATTGATTCTTCAAGACAATAAATATTGTTGTTCTAAACAGTGTGAGCAACGGCATATTGTATTGATAATACTGTAAGAACAGTGTGTGCAGAGAGCGTTTGACATTGAGATTGATGCTGATTGTGTGAATCTTTAGAACCTGTTTTTGTGACTCAGGATTGCTGAAATGTGCTGCCCTTACCCACTTGGGAGGGAATTTCTGGGTATTCCCAGTCTGGTGCCAACTTGGTGTGTGAGGCATTCAGTGTCCTCGTTAGATGAGCAGGATATAGTTAGTCATTATAGGGTGTGTGAGTAGTGTGGCTTGTCTGAACAGGTATTTTCAGCACTTGTGAGTAGAATATTGTCTGTTTTGGTTACAGTCTATTTGCATGAGTTGTCAATCTGTGTCATCCCTCCCTGTATTTCTTGGAAAACTTCCAGATTGCCATTTTTTATTTTTTTTATTTTGGGATGACTATTCCTGGAGCTGTGAATGACTGGTGCAATAACTACATTATAATAAAACGTGTACACATACACACTTCAAGCTTGAAACAAAGACCTTTGAGTCTTGAAGTGGTGTTGCTGCTTTAGTAATTATGCGATCTGTATAATACATTTTATATATTTTTTGCCATACAAGTGCCATCCTATATCCATTTTATTACAACATAAAGTTAACAATGCTATATAGAAAGTAAAGTGTCCTAAACACGAGTAAAATCAAACTGTAGATGTGCCTTTGTTAAAGCCTGCTGTATTAATTGATTTGAATAGCCTATTTAGTGTGCTTTTTTTTTCACATTTTGTTCCTACAGGTGTGAAGATCATCTTCCGGGTAGCGCTTGTTCTTTTGAAGTATTCTCTTGGTTCCTCTGAAAAACTGAAATCATGCCAGGGCCAGTATGAGACTATGGAGAGTCTAAGGGCGATTGATCCAAAATATATGCATGAAAGTTTTCTTCTTCCAGAGGTGAGTATTTTTTTTACACAGTGGTGGGTATTTGTATATGTACTAAGAAGTCACGCTACCCGTGTCTGCTTCATACAGAATCATGGTTTCCCTAAGATAAACAATTTAGTAAGATTGGATGGGATTTAAGTTTGCTTTGTTCTTTTTGTTTGGGGTTGTTTTTGTTTAATATTAAATTTAACGTTTAATGAGAGCGGGTGGAGGTGTCTGACATTTTGTATTTTCTTTTTTTATGTGAGATTGTGGAGTTGGCAATTACAGAACGGGACGTGGAACGTGAACACTTGATACAATTAAAAAAATGGAAGGAGGAATATGGAGAACTTCAATGCAAATCACCCTCTCGAATGCATGGGGCGAAAGCCATCAGAGATGCTGAGCCAGTGGCCCATAAACCCCTTGTGCACTCTCCGTCCATCATCCTTCCATCTAGTGTGAGCTCTGGGAAGAAGACTAAGGAGCAGAAACAGGAAGAGAAGGAACATGAAAAGCAGCGGGCTAAGGAGATAAAGGAGAGGGAAAAGATGGCCAAAGAGAAAAAGAAGCTTGAAAAAAAGAAAAGTAAAGGCAAAGGTGACCAATCTAACGGAGCGGTAAGAGAGGAAAATGGGGATGGAGGGACCAAAGATCTCCGGCAGGATCCGGTACAGCCTTTATTGGCCAACGTAACCCAGAAAGACTCATTAAATGTTCACAAATCCAGTGAGAGCTTGTGCTCTAAAGAGAGTGAAGACACCTATCTATAATTTCCATAACTGCACCACTAGGAGAAATGGTTACAAAGTATACTCGTTAAAAGTGCTCGAGGAGTCCTCAACCCTTGTGCTAGAGCTACATGAAAGGCAACAACTGCAGCAGATATGCATTGGGAACATTTAAGTAGAGAAACAGCCTTATTAATTCCTTGCATAAAGTAATGTATATGTGGGATTCTCTCTAGTACTGTCTTTGTGCTTCCAAATGTCATTGCTGAAAATCACAAAACATCCATTATGTGTTCATATTTGTGAGTTAGGGCTGGATATTTTTTGGACTAGGTAGAAATACTATCCAGTATAGTCTTTGCATCGCCCTTTCTGCATCGTGACTGATGTCCGTATAATGGGTGCTGAGTATGCACCCTGTGCTCTGTTCCATTCCAGATGTTTTGCTGCTGAAAGCAGAATGTCTTCTACTATGCACAATGAATTCATTGTTTCCTGTATACATGGGACCAACCAGAAAATAAAATTGACAGGCTCTCTTCCTCTATGTCACAGACACTCTTTGTACCAATAAATGGATTAAAGGAGTTTGAATTATAGCACCGCACAATGGAGTGTCTGTTTTAGTTTGTACTCAGTCTTAATAGATCCTGTAATAGGAGAGAAAATGTAAGTTTTCGTCTCAGGACTTTGCAAGAGGTTCTGGGAATGAACTTTATGCTATTACCAGACCAACCAACACTAGTTTACTCTCCTCCTGATGCTACAAAAGGGTTTGTATTACATAGTGTATTATAAAGTTACACTAAACACAGCCAAGCAGGAATATTTATTTATCTATGGTATTAGCTGTTGCGAAAAATAAAGATGCTTGCCAATATTTAGATTATGATATTACTTCATGGTGGTGTTCATTTTTCCCACTTTCAGAATGTTTAATATGAAAATTTGTGTTTGTTTTTTTTTAACTGTTTTATAATTCAACCCTGAACACTCCCTTTTCCCATGAATGGTAAACAAACAAAAAAAAAAAAAGACAATGTGTTTCTTTTCCTGACACTAATGAAAGTACCACATGCACCTTATACATTTAGTTATCATTTTACTAAATGTGTAGGGTTGTGTGCAGAATTTCAGGGCTGGGTTCATTTGCATCAAACCACAATAAGTTTTTTTCTGTTAGTTTTGTGTGTTCTTAAAAAACTGTCCTCCTATAGGGCAGGGAGATACTAAAAAGGACAAAGTAGTAAACTGCAATTGTTCTGTGCACTATGCAATAGTCGTGTACATATTTTCTGAAGTAAAATAGTCTTTGAAATTAAAATGAATTATGGCCACAGAAATTCCACACTTGGACTTCCAAGTAAATTGGGAAAAATTGCTGTTTTAATTGATAGCAACATAACTAAAGGAGATAATACTAAACTTAATAAATTATCTCATTAGACCATTGCTATTTGGCGAGCGTTTATTTTTTTTTCAATGAGCATTTGGAAGAGCATATCATCTTATCTAACTGTATCCGGTTTACTGGTCCATGCTGTCTTAGTTACTGTGCTGACTATCTACACTGAAATATTATAGAATGAAAATACAGGGACTGACCATGGTATTAACAAGTGGAAAGCTACCAGCATTTTCAATATCTTAGTTATTTATTGCAATATTTCCCAAGATAACTACACTTAATACATGATTCTAAATGCCAAGTTAACTTGGAAATTAAGATTAGTGTATGAAGAATTTACATGAAATATATCTGTTGGGAAAGTAGGTTTGTTTGTAAAAACTTTTTTTTTTTTTTTTTAAATATACATTGACAAAAACCTGTGCAGACCACCTTTCATTTTATGAATTATTATTTTTTTTAACTTATTTCATTAAGATCCTGCAAGCTTGAAGCTTGTAACACCAGCATAGTGAAGCATTTCAGTGCATTTATTTTTGTTTTATTACTATTCCTTTTTATGCATATAATAGCCTAAAGTATGTGTGTGTGGCATTTTGCGACTGCTCCACTTCACCACCTCATGGGTGTATTGGACACTGATCTATTACTTTAACCTATAGACTGGATTCATGCATTCATGGTGATTATTTGCAGGTCTTGCATGTGACTATACAGCCTGTTTTGTACATATACTATAATTCTGGAACAGGCAGTAAATCCTTCATAAGGCTTTCAAGCTGTGCTTTTAGTTATGTTAAAGGAAAAAAGCATGACTGTCCAACGTCTATATCCCTAGATATAGTCTAATATTTTGGGAGTGTTCTATATTAAAAGTGTCTCCTTTTTATGTTGAGAAAAAGTTGATCCTGTTTCAGAGTTTGAGTTAAAGAATAATAATAATTAACCTAACAAAGATACTTGGATTAAATGCATGGGGGGAATATTGCAGCTATATGTGTTGTTATTCTGCTTGTTTCACCTAGGGGATGAAGGACTACTTTAAATTGTGCTTATTTCCCTTCAAATAACTAATAATTGATTGGTTGAGAAATTGGCAGTAGGAGACAGATTCAACAAGGAAATAAGCCCCAACAGCCTTATAAAAATCTAGAGATAAAAAAGGTATGGATAAGTTTCCCTATATTTACAGAAATTATTTCTAATTTTGTCTTAACGCGTAAAGAAAAAAGTTTTATATATACTTTTTATCCATTGCTTTGCACCTTCCAATAACACTAGGCACAGGCACCAGTGTAGTAAAGACACGAATGTCAAGTACATATAGTTAATGGTGGGGCTTAAAATAAAATATGGTAATTACAAAAAAGCAGGTTATTGAAGCGAATAATAAAAATAACTGGAGGCAATGTGAGATGCTTAAATGTATAAAGGTGGCCCAAAGTGATTTTTAATTCTGTCTTTGCTTCATACCATGTGTACATTTACAATATCGAACTACATGTAACAAAATTTAAATATATGTAATATCTAAAAAGGCTTATTTTTGTCAGGCAGCGGTAAGACCAGCATGTGTTTCAGCATCTTGAAATAAGAACAATCTCTTGTAACCTGGATGTGCACTTTTATAGTTTTTTTTTTTTTAATTTTGCATTTTTTTTTAAAAATCCTAAATATATAGGACTGGATCCAGACTTCTGATGCTGCTGAGCTCTAAATGGGACTCCACGGCTACTTCCCTGTACATTGTTACCTTTACCCCTACCTTAAAACTTCTGTCCTCACTCAAAGTGGAAACGGCGCAGAAGTCTGGATAGTATGGAGGTTGCTTAGCATGCCCCCACTGTGCAGTTTACATACATTAGTATGTAATATGACACTTTTTTGAAAAATCTGCCCTTTTTCCGATCCTAAGAATCGTAAAATACTCCTTTTATGGAAGTCTGGATCTGTCCATAATATCTAAATTCCAGTATTTTGGGTTTTATTGGAGGTAATTGCGAATATTTTCTAACACTTTAAAACCACGCTGCTAAGCAAGGAAAGGTTTTATTTTTTTCTTGGGCAGCAGAGAGGAGCAAATTCTACAATTGGTGGCAGTGCAGCTGGGGGTGCTACACCTAACATACCCCATTGGATGGCTAACATTCATGGTAAGATGGAGCATATGTCTTTCCGTATTGCATTTTTATGTGTTTATAATCTATAATAAATGGTTTGTTTCGATCACGAATGTCTCTGAGGTGAGCAGTTTATTTTTATTTGTATAATGGAAGCCTGAGGCAGAACAATGAGACTGCTGCTTGGAATTAGAGGTGGCACTATGCTTCAATCCACCCTTACCCTGACACAAAGCACAGTGTTTTAAGTGAGAGTAGGACAAAATTATTCAAATTGAAGCAATAAGGCTGGAATATTTCCTTAAACTTGTTGGAGCTGATTCAGAGTTTCTGTGTGTGTAACACGGAAGTGCAACGCACAAGCGAACAAAGCATTATTCAAAGTTGCATCTTTCCACTACAGTGAATTGAACATTCAACGCTCTCTGATGTGCAGATGAAAGTGCTTTCTTGCTTGCGACTAATTAAACAATTATACTTAGTGTACGCTAGACGTATATGCATGCGTATATTGTGTATTACTATCTAGAGTTGAATGCGGAAATGTGCTATCTTATAATTTTTAAGCCACATTTATGAGAGGCCTATCATAATGTCATTGTGTGTGTGTGTGTGTATGTGTGTGTGTGTGTGTGTGTGTGTGTGTGTATATATATATATGTATATATA
>WWET01003093.1:26004-49317 GCA_011038615.1 Limnodynastes dumerilii | reverse complement strand
CACACCAAAATAGCAGTAGCAATTTCCTCTTTAGAGGATCCAAATCTGTTCTTGGAATGCATGTGCTGTTCACAAATAGCATGTGTTGTCTGATCCAGCAATTGGAAAGTGCACAATTCCTAATAGGACTTCATACAGTGGTAACTTTGCATTATTTTATTGGCACACATGTACATGCTGCTGTTGCATGCTGTCAAGCTGTCTCTGGCACTGTGAAATTGTTTACATCTCTGCTCCCTCTCTGTAGCTGCCTCCAGCTGGGCTTGTAATTAGTGCACACCTCAACCAGCGTGGAGGGGTGTCTGACAGCAGAAGCTGATTGGAGGCTGAACCTTTAAATAGCTGGCTTCCTGGAGCAAGGGTTGTTGGTAATAGCCTCTTAATACCTTGTTCTCCATTGTTCTCCCTTCCTGCTGTCCTCCCGCTAATTGCTGTTTATTCCTCTTGTGTTTGCCAGCTCCCTTACTTCCCTTAGGTTTTGTGAATGCGTGCCGCATGTATCTGTGTGTGTCTTAGTTTATCCACTGTCCATTGCGGTGTTTGTCTGCTCACTGGGTCCCTCGTCTTGTTTTGTCCGCTTACACACACGCATAGGAGCCGCCTCTGGAGACGGACTACGACCTGCTGGGTGTCCTGCAGCCAAGCCTATCCTCACCATCAGAGGCTCTAGTGAATATCAGCCCCCAGTTAGACTCCGCGCCCTGGTGAGTGGTTTCCTAACAGCTGCAGTAAAGTGCAGGATTTGCAAATCTGATTTTTCTGTGATCAGATTTAGAAAGTAATACTTGCACAGATAGAACTCTCAATAGCCAGGACCTACCATTATATTATTGTTATGCTACGTCTGCACCAGCACCCATTGAGGGGGGTAAGGAATATACCCTCCTTTGCACTAAGGAGGAACACTTATTCATGGTCTCAAAGCCCAGGTGTTGAATATGTCAATGCAGATAGATGGGTCAGAATGCATACAATCATTTGCCATGGATGCGTGTTCAAGTGTAGACTTGCACTGTGTTCCACTACCCCATCTTCTTTGTGATAATGTTAATCAGTTTCTATTTTTAACGTGTTTGTTAATTATTCTGCCCTGTATGCATGTACCACATTCCATGTTTCTCTGTATGGTGTCGTTAACAACTTTAAGTGCCCTATAAATAAACATCATTAGTAATAATAGACTAAATAATGGTATAAATCAAAGGTTCTCAACCCCATTCTGAAGTACCACTAACAGTACATGTTTTTTAGGTCTCCTCATAATTACAACTGATAAAATGATTACTACCTGTGGATCTTTTTACACATGCCAGTCAGCAATAAACGCACATGTACTTCAGTAAACAGACCTGGAAAACATGCACTGTTAGTGGTACTTGAGGGCTGGGTGAGAATTCCTGGTATAAAATATATATTGGAAATTGTTAAAATTAGGACTAAACCAGCAGGTGTTTCCTGTATGTCACATCTTCACACGTAATGGATGTTATCCTCTGATAATCTGCATTACAAATTCCATCTGCCAAGATTTAGAAATGCACTATCATTAATTTTATTTGGTCTATAAGAAAATAAATCTGAAATGGAAACTTATTATTTTAATTTGTTTATTTTAATTAAGAAGGATCAAAGCCAGACTACCACTCTCATCGGGCAATGGCTACTTCTAAGTTTTGTGATCAGAACTCCATCTGACACAGATGCAGACTTCTGAATTTTGAGACTTCAAATGTATTCCAGAAGCAGGACTTGCAGTAACAGGTGGGAGGGGCCTATAAAATTCAGTTAGGGCGAGGATTTGGCCTTCCAATCCAAGCCATTTAATTGGGGGCAAATGGGAAGGGGAAGTTTTAGGTTAAGGTAAAGATGTCAGAACTCTGCAAGTGATAGGAGTGTTGTACCATGTGTTTGCACAGATATAAGAATATCTGTAGATACTGAATCAGGACTGATTTAATTTTTTTTTTCCAGTCATAATACTGACTCATATTACCTAAAAGTTATAGAGTAGGGAAAAGTAAAAAAAAAAAGCATTTGCATATTGTGCTGGCTGGCATACTGTATTCCTTGATTTTGTGACCAAATATCACAGGGTTTCGTTTTCATATGTTTCTAATGATTATCATTCAGAGCACATGATAAACAATAGTTTTTGCAACATCTTAGCAGTGTGTACAGGGTGACAATGCTGTAGAATTGTGTGAAACGGCATTGGATCATTTGATTGGAGTTTTGGAAACTACTGATTTCTACTGAAATGTTTATGCAGTCCTGATTTTCTTTGCTACGTTTCTTCCTCTGCATCCAGCATTAGGACTGCTTTTGTGGTAACTGATATTTATTTTATTTTATTTGTTTGAGCAGAGCCGCCCCTACAAATGTGCCAAGGTGTACGCACAGTTTGATCACCACCCTGTGCACCGGATCGTGGTTATGTCTGATACCTGCCACTACTGCTCCCCGGTAGCATCTACAGAGCTGCGGCACACTATTAATAAAGTGTAGCAGGCGGCTGGGGCTCTGAAAGCAAAGCTGATGCGGAGGCCTGGTATGGGTGCCCCGGTTCAACCTTCCTAGGGGCAGCTTTGGAACAGAGGGTTATGGGAGCAGAAAATCTCAGATCTGCTGGCAATTCCTAAGTAGTGTGTACTGATGAATCATCATGCTGATCAGGATTTGAAATCATAGGTATAAATCTTTTTATATATCAGATCATTAGAAAATATTCTAGTATGTATCTAGCTTTACAAACAGCGCCCAGTTCACAAAAAATTAAGGCACCAATTTATTAGAAGCAGCTTCCCTGTTCTTATATATATATATATATGTTAGACTGTAACTACTCTTTCTCCCTCTACATTCTCACACCAATGTTTCCTCCAAATTAAAAGTGTTTTGTTTTTTGTTTTTTTGGAATCCAGGGCAGAGCTGTCTTTTTTTTATTTATTTTTTAATTTTTTTTATTAATTCTTTGGGCCTGATTCAATTAATCGCGAATTAAAAAAAAAAAAACGCGGGTATAAAATAAAGCAAATAAATAAATCAAGCAAAAAAACCCACAGCTATTCAATTAGAAATGTCCCACCGCCTCCAAGGCGCGTTAAATGGACCATGAGTGTATTTGTTAGCGCTCATTTTTGTGCTTACCTCCCGTTATAAAATACGCGCGTGTATTTCTGTATCTTTACCCATGCAACACAAATGTCAGCACAATCACTTCCCATAAGCAGCCCTGCCGTCATATGTCTGTAATAATCTATTTAGGACCTTCTGCACTTGAATGTCAAAAATTAGACTGCAGCAACTCAGTAATAACGTATAATTGTAAAAGAGAATAATATAAAATAACTTTTTTGGATTGTTGTTTTTTTTAAAAACTTCTGCCAGCGTCATTTTTCACTTTTCAATGTTCTCTTCTACTTTTTAGTTATTTTTTAACCTACAGCTATTTATTTGAGTTGCAGGCTGCATAGATTTATGTGGATCACATTTATTTTGCCACTGTGCTGGGAGGTGATCAGGAGAATAGAGGAGCTGTACTCTTGAATCTTTTCATGAATTTCACCCTCACATATCATAATACGCACCTTAATGAGGTGCGCAAAAAATTATGTAAAATAACGCGCAAATTTTGAGCCGTATTCAGAGATCTGTTTTCCTTGCGATTTCCATGCGTATTTTTAGGTATGTTTCAACTGTGCATGAGTAGTAACCTTTTTTTATGTAGTTCACGTAGATTATACGTGCGGAAGTGCCTAACAGACAGACTTGTGAATCGCACGTGGGTACATACACACTTAAAAATACGCACGTATGAATTTAAATGGAAATGGGTGGGGGGAAGCATTATAATGAAGGAATATGGGCGCGACTAGCATGATACGCACTTACGGAGGACATATACGTACGGGACTGCACACGGAAAGTTATAGGTGGTCTATGGAGGTGTAAGTCTACGAGAGCACGGATTAGCAAGGGGAGTGACTGGGGTTTTGTGGGTGTTCCTTGCTACGTGCGTGCGTATATTTGTGGACCGATCGGGGCACGGATCTCTGAATACGGCCCAAGATATCTTTTCTCCAATAATCGTGAGGTAATCTGGCATCAACCTAAATTCCAGCCAACGGAACCAGGTGGCTGCGTATGTTTGGTATTTTTCAGGTGTGAACAATAGAAGGTCGTACCAGTCAATCCTTGTAAACTAGTCTCTCAGGGTTAGGGGAGAGGGGGATTTGCAGCATAAGGGATAATAGTTCTAGCTGCATTGGCCAGATGGTGCAGCAGGGAATTATTGTAGATTGCTAAGGATGTGTCCGAGGAGGATAGTAACCAGAATGCTGGCCAATCAGGGACTTTCTCTACCATTATTTTCATAGAGGTTTCTCTCACAGTGCACCAAAATCTTACAATTTTGACGAGATGTAGATAAAATACCGATTTCATTTTGGCATCTCCAACAGTATGGGGGGTATGCTGGTATCATATGATGTATCACAGAGTGCACTCTATACCATCTTGTTAGGACCTTATATTGTGTCTCCATCATTTGTGTGGATATGGAGCTTGAGCGGACAAGAGAAAATACTTTAATCCAGTCAGTTTTGTCTAGGGGGTTTGGCAGGTCTCTGTTCCATGTTTCTGTGTAGCGAGGTAGGCTATTGAATACATTTTCAAGCATTGGTTCATAAATGGTGGAGATTAAATGGCGAGCTGTTGCTTTAGCCAGATAAAGATCTTCAAAAGGCCAGGGTTTGCATCTAGTATCTACCACCAACTTCGACTGGAATATGAAGCTACGTATGATCAAGTACAGCCAGAAGTCCCTTTGGGAAAAGGAGAACTTATGTTGCATCTCCTGGAAAGAGAGGAGACCTCTCCCCTGCACCAACTGACCGACCATCGTGCAGTACAGTTGTGTAAGTCGGGTATTGGTAGTCTTGTCAAGTTCTGGTGGGAACTCCGTGTTATGAATCAACGGGGTGAGTGGGGAGTAGCCCGAGTATAAGTCCTTCCTATAACAGTGACTCCAGCAGGTCAGGGTAGGTTTGATTGTTTGATGTGGTAAATGGGGAAGGGTAGTTAACCAAGAAAGTAGTATCCTGAGAGGTAGCCTTTGGTCCATTGAGAAAGGCTTGTTTTGAGCCGAAACGCGTTGTACACCTCTTTGTACTGCCTGCCTTATTAGTCCTAACTTCAGATAGCGACTAAGCAACGGAGAGAAGCATCGGATTCTATCACCCACAGAACCATTACCATGGAATCAAGGCTACGATATTTAGTGCCACAAGACTGCAGGAACTGGTTCTAGTTCAACAGGATCATATCAACATTCAGAAAAAGTATATCATCACTCAGATACCCTAAAATAGAAGCGCTAATGCACGGAGGGGGTTTTCTGCCTAATTGCCCCAAAAAGTCTATATAGAAAGAAAAGGTTCAGTGCAGCGCTACATAAACTAAACACACAGCTTAAATAAAATAAAATAACAATTTATTAATATATAATTCATTAAATCAATTCATAAAAAAATTCATGAAAAAGTTGCAATCCTCTTTAGATATGTAAACAATGTGGCTTTCAATAGCGTAAAAAAGTGGAGCTGTAAACAATGTGTCTTTGTTAGAAATTGTATCGCAATCAATTAATTGTGCACAGATCCAAAGTGACTGGTGATACTAGTCCCAAAGTTGAATATGGTAAGTGTACCAATAGCGAAATTGAAGTGACCGGCCGGTCTGTCTTACCACTGGAGATTGATAGTTTGCAGTTCACCTGTTAGTATCATGAAGGAAACGGCATTCGAGGCTCTGTAGGCAGTCCGTGTAGATCACCAGGGGGTCACCCGAACGAGCTGCGATTTGGCCGAAGGCATGGAATCCCAGAGAAAATAGCAATCTTTTGAATTCAGGTGTAGCTGTACTGCATAAGTTTGGATGTGGTATCGTTGAAAGATAGAAAATGTGCCAGTGACAATGGAATTGAGTCCGCAAATAGTAACAGCTCCACAAAAGAGGATATTCCTTAATATTCCTTGACGCGTTTCACGGCTTTGATGGGCCGTTTCATCAGAAGGGTATGGGAGGAGTGTAGGAAGCACCTTTATATATGCTTCCGTTCAATCAATCCTGATCCCAGGTGTTTGCAACAATTGGTATTAGAGGTATAAATATAAAAATAAAAATAAAAATATAAATACATAAATTATTATTATTAAGCTGTGTGTTCTAAACATTCTATGACAACGACAATACAAAAAGCATAACATAACAGAAAAATATATATAAAACAGAAATAGAAAAAAAGGAAAATAGGAAACAATGTACATATTGTTATAAAAGCTCTGCTCCACTACAATTTTTGATCTTAAAGAGACAGACACATAAAATAAAATAAAAATAGAATGAATGAATCCTGAAGTCCTAAACCATAATTGATTCCAAATCATTTTTTCATTTTTTCCTTCCCCTTTACTTTTTACCCCTCATTGGTTTTTGTTCTTAATAAAAGGACCATATCAAAAAAATGGAGATATATAGATAGAGATTTAGACCCACTAGGGCTTAGATAACAATGTTATATATAAATTAGTCACCCACATGAAGGAATATTATATATACACCGATGCATGATAGAAAGGAGCCTAAGGATGATAGCTCATATAAAAAACATATTAGATAATATTAAATAATAAATAAAGTAAAAATAAGAATAAAAATAAAAATATCCATTCAATCACCAAAATCAAGGTCAATGACCTCATTGAGGCCTTTTCTTTTCTTCATATCAACATTGCCTACAGCACCAAAGATAAAGAACGCAGCAAGCGCTGCAGAAGATAAAAGAAGACACGTCCATTCTGATTTGGCGCCGACACTGGTGCACGAGGGAGACGGACACGGTGAATAAAAGAAAGGAATCTACAAGTACTAAGGCTTTAGTACCAACCATCAGACGTTTCATCACAAATGTGAGTCATTCAAGACCCTATCATCATATGCATAAGAGATCTGTTTAGACTTTCTGATAAATGTATCACATCGTTTGACAAACAGTGTGATACAGGGCAGAGATTAAAAACTTGAACTGTACCACCAGAGAGATAACAGAACACGGGTGTGCAACTCACACTGCCATTCTAAACACTCCAACTAACTACTATCACCTCAACAGTATCACACCGTACCAACTACCGATGTGATACTGCAAACTCGCAACGCACCCATAGTACCTGTCTTTTCCCTCATCATCTTACCTATACAACATTCTTAGGCTGAGTAAAAAAACTGGAGCAAAGCCATTCTTACGAAAAGTACAACTAAATCAAACGTTCTGCAACATTGTTTCCCAGCCACTGAATTTTTAAAACATTTGAACTGTTACAGTGTGAGCAACTGCAACCAGAAAGTGTACTACAAAGATATTCCAACTGCCTTAGTTCAAATCACTAGAGACTTTGTTTTGGAATTATTGCCTTATATATATTTATTTTATCTTTATGCTCACGGAAAACTTCTATTTGTCAGCTTAATAAAGTTTTTGTTTTTACTCCCAAAAATTGGCATTACTGCATTTCAAAGGTTAAATTACACTTTAATCACCTATAAAAAGGACATCACCAGCGCTGATCAAACATCCCCAACCTGATATACCTTTGTATGTCTACCCCCATATACAATATTTGTGGGACCAGTCCGCAAGGTCCTGTGATATTTTGGTCAATAGATGGGGGAAGGTGGCAGAGTACAGGTTAGCAGGATTCGTTGTTAGTTACACGCCAAGGTATTTCAGCCATTCGGGGTGCCATCTAAATGGGAAGGCTAGCTGCAGGCCGGATTATGTATTCGCAGGGATGTTACCAAAGGATACCAAGTGCAATTGACTTATCCCAGTTTATTTTAAAATCGGAAAGTCGACCGAACCGGTCAAATTCTGACATTTGAATTGGTAGGGAGGTGGTGGGGTATATGGCAGTGACCAGGAGGCAAATAACGCAAGTTTATACTCACTACCCCCTACCATGACACCCTGAATGTCAGTCTTGCACTTCCATACAAAGCACAAACAGGAGAGATGAAAGAGGGCAACCCTGGCATGTACCGTTCGTAATTGGAAATTGGGGAAAAGGCTCCCATTGATCCTGATCTATCACGAGAGGAAGAGGTAGAGGGCTACAATTTTATTAATGCATACAGGACCCAGTCCCATGTGCTCTGGAATTCCCCTCATAAAAGCCCAGTCAACACGGTCAAAGGCTTTCTCTGCATCCATAAATAGCAGAAGAGTCTGTAGTTTACTGCACAAGATATGGTGTAGGAGATTAATAATTTTAGTTGTATTATCCTGTGTCTCCCTACCGGGGATGAATCCCACTTGTTCTCCATGGACAACTGTTGGTAATATTTGATTTATCCAATTGCCTATTAGCTTTGCAAATTATTTGGTATCTACGTTTAACAGGGAGATGGGTCTGTAGCTGGAGCACTAGGAGGGATCCTTCCCAGGTAGGGTCGTCTTAACAGTATTGTAGGTCCTGGCAAAGCAATTTACAGCAATGTAACCAAAACTTTTGAACAATATAAACTTTGAAAAGCAGAATAATTGTAACATATAAATGATAATTCACGCCTCATCTCTCCTGCATCACACGTTTTACCCCTTCTTGTGAGTCTGTACAACCATCCAAACTTCCCCCTCTTTATGTGTGTCCAGCCAGCCTTTCTGCCCCTCCTTGTGTGTCCAAACAGCCACCAGCACCCTCCTTAGGTGTATCCAGGCAGCCAACTTTCTGCCCCCTCCTTATGTGTCCAGCTAGCCTTCTGCCCTCCTTGCGTGTCCAGTTAGCCTTCTTCCCCATCGTTATTGGTCATTCTTATTTTCTTAACATATTTATCTGTTTTGAAATCCTCTTCTGTCCTCCACAGCACATATTCTCTGCAGTGATGACACTGTCATGACCTAGGTGATTGTTAAGCAGTTGCACAGCAACACAGGAATATAATGCCAAGCACTATGTGTGTGCTGAGTGTTAAGAAACCTTCAAAAAGCGGTGGAGCGACAGCCTGTGCATCTCACTGGCAGCCATTAAGTGCAAAGCATTTTCAGAGCAAACGCTCTGGTTCACTGGAGAGCCGAGCATTACATGGTTCCTCAGTGGAAATCTAGGACAGTCAGGCTGAAAATACTTTGACTTCTAGTGCCAGGCAGCAGTGCTCAAGGGCCCTTGTGGGACTCTGGGCACCTGTCCATTGTGGCCAGTGGAAAAGATGGCCCTGATTCAGGGACTATATTATGGAGGGAACTACAGTTTTAGAATATAGCTAAACTTTTCAGAGTAATATTTGGAGGTAGAATAGGTTTCTCTCAGACAGAATCTTATTCAATATCCCATATTTAATTATGAGACTGTTCTCTAAGAAGCTGATAACTCCTGACATGAATGTGATTTAGAAATAGATTTTTTTAATGTTAAGTATTTCAAATAAAAATAAATGTACTGTTGTACCAAATCATTGAGGTTTCAATGTTGTAAGACTTTTAATAAACATAGAAACATAGAACGTGACGACAGATAAGAGCCACATGGCCCATCCAGTCTGCCCAGTTGTTTATTTAAAACTATACTGACCCAAGACCATATTTACCTTCACTTTAGTTTGAGATTTAGGATATCCTTATATTTATCCCAAGCATGTTTCAACTGTTCTACTGTGTTAGCCTCGACCACTTCAGATGGGAGTCTATTCCACTTATCTATCACCCTTTCAGTGAAGTAATTTTTCCACACATTTCCTCTGAATCTACCGCCCTCCAGTTTATATTCATGTCCTCGTGTTCTATTATACCTCTTTCTTTGAAAAATGCCACCCTCCTCTAGCCGGTCACAACCCTTGATATGAGTAGGAAATATGTAGAGTGCCCTGTCAATACCTTCCTTGACCCCAAAAGTAAATCCCAAAAAAGGGCATACCAATAATGATACAACAGTAGTGAGAACCAAATAATCTCAGCGCCTAATAAATTATCCCCACAGTTTCTCTACTTCCACTTAAAACCGCTTCAGATAAAATAAACAACTCTATTCATAAAATGTCCAATTCTTTCCACCTATGAATTCCAATAATAATGTTTTCAATATTCTTACAGAAGTCAATGTTCTTCTTTCTCGAGAAAATGCAGTCAGGGACTTTCCAGTCTACTCACACCCTTTTTCTTATTTCTTATCTCTAGGTCCTAGGTCACTTATCTCGACAACCTAACTTAACAATTTTCACATTATTTCAGGTCCAAAAAACGTTTAGTTATGTCTTTACCTCCATGCTATTGTAATCTCTGTATATATACTGCTCAAAAAAATAAAGGGAACACTAAAATAACACATCCTAGATCTGAATGAATGAAATATTCTTATTAAATACTTTGTTCTTTACATAGTTGAATGTGCTGACAACAAAATCACACAAAAATTATCAATGGAAATTAAATTTATTAACCCATGGAGGTCTGGATTTGGAGTCACCCTCAAAATTAAAGTGGAAAAACACACTACAGGCTGATCCAACTTTGATGTAATGTCCTTAAAACAAGTCAAAATGAGGCTCAGTAGTGTGTGTGGCCTCCACGTGCCTGTATGACCTCCCTACAATGCCTGGGCATGCTCCTGATGAGGTGGCGGATGGTCTCCTGAGGGATCTCCTCCTAGACCTGGACTAACACATCCGCCAACTCCTGGACAGTCTGTGGTGCAACGTGGCGTTGGTGGATGGAGCGAGACATGATGTCCCAGATGTGCTCAATTGGATTCAGGTCTGGGGAACGGGCGGGCCAGTCCATAGCATTAATGCCTTCGTCTTACAGGAACTGCTGACACACTCCAGCCACATGAGGTCAAGCATTGTCTTGCATTAGGAGGAACCCAGGTCCAACAGCACCAGCATATGGTCTCACAAGGGGTCTGAGGATCTCATCTCGGTACCTAATGGCAGTCAGGCTACGTCTGAGGAGCACATGGAGGGCTGCGCGGCCCCCCAAAGGATCGCCACCCCACACTATTACTGACCCACTGCCAAACCGGTCATGCTGGAGGATGTAGCAGACAGCAGAAAGAAAAGAAGCAACTGAATGTTAAATGTATTCTAAATATTACCAACCTATGTTATAAATAGAAAATATTCTATATTAAATGCATGGAAACAGCAATAAAAATTTCCTGTAGGTATTAAATATATGAACATTTCCTGTAGATCATTTCACAAACTGTTCAAATAAATCCTTGCTGCAATGATAGACTCACCCACATGGTGGCGCAATACAGAAATATGAATGGGAATTGTAGCGGTGATGATCGCGTGTCAGTACACACTGAGGATTACTGCAGACATTGGGACATCACTGATCTTGTTAAATTAAGAGCTCCAACAAACCAACGTGGTTTCAACAATTCTGCAACATCATGGGACAATACGCACTGATACGATGGTAGATGTGTGATTGGCATGATAATTGTTATGTAAACCCCCAGTGTGTACCATGCCTAACTGTCCTGTCCAATATGAACCTATGAAATAATTTTATCATACAGGGCTAATCCAGAGTAAGGAGTAACTGCTCAAAATTGTGCAAATATGAAACTAGGCAAACCATTGCTATGTAAGGGGTGCAAATACATTACATTTTTTTGCATAAGCGAGACCTACTAGATGGGGACAGCTGCGCTCCATTGGAGACTCTACAACGCAGACATGGACTCCGGGTGACGAGTCTCTTCGAATATTTACAAATGCGTCACTTTGTCTCCTCCCTTCCCCAGGCCCCTATTGCCAGACAGCTGACATTAGTGGAGTCCCTATGTCTACATTGCCCACTTTCTCAGAAAATGATCTCCGTCCTATACACGTACCTGCTCTTACACAAAGAGACCTCTACACGGAAACATGAAGTGGCCTGGGAAAGGGACCTGGCAGAACCCCCAGAGAAAAATGCATGGGCCCAAATCCGTGAGAGAATCGCTAAGGTCTCTTTATCCACCCTTGTCCAAGAAAATATGTTTAAAATTTACAGTAACAGTGAGTTTAGAAAAACCTACCTTGAGCGATAACGTATGTCTACAAATATATTCCATGACCTATTGTTTGGTTGTAGAAAAAAAATGTTTAGTTCCCCCATTATTAGACACATGCTTATTGTTCTGTTTTGATAGTATGTCACTTGTCCGTGACTATTCTTTACAAAATACCCTTTCTTGTTATTCTGGTAGAGACCAGGAGGATGTCTTTAGGACCCCGAACCTCCGACTTCACTGGTGTCTTAAAAAACTTTTCCCACTTTGATACTGTTTTCTTGCAATAGAAAGTAACAAGCATCAATTTATACCTCTTTGATAAAAATATAAAGAAGAAAAACCCTTTAGTTCTCTGCAGTTAAATCAAGCGTATTATTGACCATTGACAATAGGTTTTAAGTTTTTTCAGTGTTTTTACCTTGTTCCAATGATATAGCGACGCCCTGTAATTGAAATCCCTATAAATAGGCGGTCCATACATACCTACCCATGCTGCACCCTGATGAAAGTTCATTGTGAACGGAAACGCCTTGGTATAGTAGCAAATCCATGGAGCTCCTGACCTTCTCCCGTGTGTGTTGTGGCTACAGCCCAGGCTTCTTATCAACTATCTTCCTGTCAGCACCTTGTACATGGGACATTGTACCAACTATTCATGGATCAGTGCATGTGAGCTCCTATATGGAATCCAACTTCTGAACTTATTTAATTTTGGGATTTATATATTTTTATCCTTTTTTTGTGTGTTTGGACGTATATAGATTTTATTTTCCATTTTTTATGTTTTACTAATTGAATAAAAGATTTTAGTATTTATAATTTTACATTTATTGATTCCTTCCTGTGTTTGCAAATAGAAGAGCCTGAATATAGCAGGTTTTTTTTGTGTAAAGCCACCAATTCGCTGATACGTAGCACCCTGAATAACATGTTCTTATAACTATTCTTAGTGACCTCTACCAATGGTATAAACAGAAGCCCCTTTCTATGGGCATCCTTAAGCATTGCGTTCCATATACTCTTATGGGATTAAGATGGATCCTGAAACAGTATTCATAACAATGCCTCAATTGCACCTGAATATATAAAAATCATGTGATACATTGTTTGTAAAACGCTTTGATTGAATCTCGTGCAATAAAGGTGAGGATTTGTTCAGGAGATCAGGGGACGTATTAGATGCACAAGTTGAAACAAGGATATTTGGAAAAATAAAGGGAAGATGATGTTTCCAAGGCTCCATAAACAATTACAGAAAGTCTCCTGTACAATAGGTGTGACAGGACAGTGCCCTGAGGAATGCAAAGCAAAGTATAGTCTAGGTAACCTAGAAACATGACATTGTATTCCAGTATGGCTATGGGCAATGGGGCAATGAAGAATTGGGAGCTTGTATTCCCTCTGCCACCCATACAATATCTTGATCTAGCCCCTCTTATAGGAATGGGTTTGTGGTTAAAGCTTACGTGTGATACAAGAGGTCCCTTAGTATTACATACCCTCCAACATTTTTTAATAGATAATAGGTACACCTTTTGGGAGCCCTTTTAACCGGTACAGACCATTTTGTAACTTTCATCCTGTTTTCTACTTATTTTCTTAATTCGGTCGATAACGCTTAATTTTATTAGAACACTATAAATATATGCAGCTTAATTGAATATACTTTCAAATTTCTTTGTCCAAATCACTTAACAAATGATCTGACTTACAAGTATATGTGTCTGTCTTGTTTCAAGTGCCTGAAACATTTTCCAAAATTCCCCCTTTGAGGCAAATTTAGAGAAAGCTCTTTTTTCCCCCATTATGACACAGGGTCTAGAAGTAAAGTGTCTCTTCTCCCTTTCTAGACTGAACACTATTATGGAATGCTTAATTCGGCAATCATGTATTAAGCATAAAAGGGTTATACTAAGTTGTGCGTGTGAAGCATTTCTTGATATAGCTTGCAAAAGTTACATGCATGCTTAGCAAATAGCCCCACACAAATGTACCCTATCCTTATTTATACACAATCCAGCCATATGCTGCCACGAAAAGGTAACTGTGCTAGGACGGTCTAAAATGGCTACCGTCCTCCATTTTGTGTGCTTTTAAGTGTACGGGTTAATTAAATAGTGTAGAAGTAGTAGTATATGTGAAAGGCCCTTACACTCAGAGTTACGTTACGTAGCGTGTCATCTGTCGTGCGCATGTTCAGTACATACCAAATCGCGTTTTTACATCTCTGCCAGGCGTAAATACGCACGGAAACGTTGTTCTGGATCTTCCCCAATGTCTTTTCCATGTGCTGTCAATCCGTCCTGGCACTCTACGAAGGGGGACAATTTTTCCTTAAATGGCCACAATTTGAGTGGCATAACTAGCACGGGTACAAGAGATGCGGGGGACATTGGGTCTTGGGCCCAGAGGTGAGGGGGCACTAGACAGTCACCAACCCTGCACCCACAAAGGCATACATCGTTCCAGTAGGGGCGCTATGCTGCACTTCTCCCCACACTTGTCCCAGATTTACTCTGGGCATAGAGGGGCTTTTCTACACATGTACATTAGGGTGCAAGTGCGATACAGAACCAATGGACACTAGCAAGGGGGAGGGAGTTACAGTCCAGCATTGTCTGGGTCATCTCCTCCACCATTGCATTTTGTTTTGCACTCAGATTCGCTACAGATACATCAGACAATACAAGTCAGCATGAGGCCTGGAGTGTGGAATATATTTATTCCTCATTCATCCCTCAAAGATCCTGTCTGTGGAACATTTCCCTAGCCATATTGACATAGCATTACGCTATGAATAAGACTTGTAATTCCTTGTGAATGAATGTGTGGCTGAGGTGTATTAATCATGTCTCAGTTATAGTAAATGACAGCTGAACACCTGAAGATGATGTGCAATGAATGGACAGTCACACATCTTGCAAAGGAGCAATTATATTAAAAGGATCAATCAATTGCAAAGGATAGCAAGTAAAACATTATTCAAGTGCAGCTTATTATTTGAGATTGAAGCACTATGCTGTTCCTGTGATATCAGGAATGTGTCTGGGTGACAAAAAGAGAAATTATAGGGCTGGATGCAGACTTAAGTAAGTGCTAAAGTAAAGTCACTCCTGGGCAAAACCATGTTGGTTGAAGGGGGAGTCAAGTTAATTGTATTCTTTGCATGCAGGGATATATCTTTGCTTACCTTACTGCACACAAATACTGACCAGCTTTACTATCACACTGTTATGTAGACTTGGGATAGGAAAAATCACCTCTCAACTCCTGTTTGCAATCATGTTGATTTCAGGGGGAGTCAAGTTAATTGTATTCTTTGCATGCAGGGATATATCTTTGAATTGCTTACTGCACACAAATACTGACCAGCTTTACTATCACACTGTTATGTAGACTTGGGATAGGAAAAATCACCTCTCAACTCTAATACTGTTTGCAACAGATTTAATATGACTCCCCTGCAATCAACATGGTTTAGCACAGAAGTAACTAAATTCAAGCACTTACTTAAGTCTGGATCCAGCCCTCTGTTCTTAATTGTGGACCCGGCCCTATATGAGCTTACAAGGGCTTCCTTCTGGGTTTATTGAAGCAGAAAACCTGTTTTCAATTTTCAGCAGTCCATGTCTGGCGAGCCTTTGACCACTGTAGCCACAGGTTCCTTTTGCATGACACCAATGTTTTACCTGACACGGACACCATGTAGCGGCAAAAATTGTGAGGTCACAGATTATTCACAAATCATATAATATTTTCTTAAAGGTGGCCAATAAAGCATGGGTTGGTGTACTCCAGCATTAACTGGGGTATAAACATGCATACTAACTTAGGTTCATACTCTCAGGAGTACACCACCGTTCCTCCAAAGGAACATTGCTACAGAGTCACCACCCTTTCTAACTAGCCTTCATTCAGGACACATTCAGACCAAGTGGACCAGGACCCCTGGCATGGTTGTCAACAAGGCCAGGTTCAGCTGTAACTGTAAACGCAGCCCGCCACTTAAGGTGACTGGTCTAAATGCCCCATCTCTGTAAACAAACCAATTTTAAAAGATGTACTCCTTCCATCACGCCTAAATGGGTGGTCTTCACCCAGTGTACCTGCTGACTTTCCTATGTGCCGTATCGATAGGTTTCTAGTCTCCCCTAGCTCCCTGCCAATGCTGTCGAGGTATGATGTTGTACCATATCCATTTAACTGATGTCCATATGCCGAATAATTCTTTGTCACATTCTCCCCCCAGTATCACAGATACAGCTATGAGTTTAGACACAGACAAAATTAAAACCTTAAAATCCTCATGTGCAGCAATATGTAAGCATATTCGAGGAAAAATAGGTACATTTCTTTATGTCCCAACCTGCTGCAATGGGGCTAGGAATGGGAATTCCTAAGTCGGCATCCCCCCCCCTCAATCCAATGACTACCTTTTGGCAACATATATGTTTATTGTACACATTAAAGTGCCACCTACCCAGAGTTTTAATCTTGTCAGATGTGCAGACTGCCTTGTCTGTTGCTGTTGCTGCCTCAATGCAGAATGAATGCATGCCAAAGTCCTCGAGACCTAACTGTGTTAGGCATAAGTGCAAGACTGCTCCAAAGTAGAATTTTAGCAGTGGGATTCCCAACCAATTACAAGACCTTCCAAATTGACCTGTCTTTAACCAGTGGATCTTGCAACACACTGCATCCTTCGCCTGCCTAACATTTTTTGTAAGTAACCTCTGTCTAAGGCTTGCTTGGACAAAGCCATTTGGGTCATTTGTGTGAATTCTCGGTTTATATTGCCATACTGCAATCCCAGATGATGGATGATATAAGGTTTTGTGCCCGTGTTGATAGTCTATTGTTTGCCTAACCTACTTTCAGCGATAACGTATGTCTACAAATATATTCCATGACCTATTGTTTGGTCGTAGAAAAAAAATGTTTAGTTCCCCCATTATTAGACACATGCTTATTGTTCTGTTTTGATAGTATGTAACTTGTCCGTGACTATTCTTTACAAAATATCCTTTCTTGTTATTCTGGCAGAGACCAGGAGGATGTCTTTAGGACCCAGAATCTCTGACTTCACTGGTCTCTTAAAAAACTTTTCCCACTTTGATACTGTTTTCTTGCAATAGAAAGTTACAAGCATCAATTTATACCTCTTTATAAAGAAGAAAAACCCTTTAGTTCTCTGGAGTTAAATCAAGCGTATTATTGACCATTGACAATAGATTTTAAGTTTTTTCAGTTTTTACTTTGTTCAATTGATATAGCGACACCCTGTAATTGAAATCCCTATAAATAGGCGGTCCATACATACCTATCCATGCTGCACCCTGATGAAAGTTCATTGTGAACGGAAACGCGTTGGTATAGTAGCAAATCCGTGGAGCTCCTGACCTTCTCCCGTGTGTGTTGTGGCTACAGCCTGGGCTTCTTATCAACTATCTTCCTGTCAGCACCTTGTACATGGGACATTGTACCAACTATTCATGGATCAGTGCATGTGAGCTCCTATATGGAATCCAACTTCTGAACTTATTTACTTTTGCTTTCTTGTTATTCTGGTAGAGACCAGGAGGATGTCTTTAGGACCCCGAACCTCCGACTTCACTGGTGTCTTAAAAAACTTTTCCCACTTTGATACTGTTTTCTTGCAATAGAAAGTAACAAGCATCAATTTATACCTCTTTGATAAAAATATAAAGAAGAAAAACCCTTTAGTTCTCTGCAGTTAAATCAAGCGTATTATTGACCATTGACAATAGGTTTTAAGTTTTTTCAGTGTTTTTACCTTGTTCCAATGATATAGCGACGCCCTGTAATTGAAATCCCTATAAATAGGCGGTCCATACATACCTACCCATGCTGCACCCTGATGAAAGTTCATTGTGAACGGAAACGCCTTGGTATAGTAGCAAATCCATGGAGCTCCTGACCTTCTCCCGTGTGTGTTGTGGCTACAGCCCAGGCTTCTTATCAACTATCTTCCTGTCAGCACCTTGTACATGGGACATTGTACCAACTATTCATGGATCAGTGCATGTGAGCTCCTATATGGAATCCAACTTCTGAACTTATTTAATTTTGGGATTTATATATTTTTATCCTTTTTTTGTGTGTTTGGACGTATATAGATTTTATTTTCCATTTTTTATGTTTTACTAATTGAATAAAAGATTTTAGTATTTATAATTTTACATTTATTGAATCCTTTCTGTGTCTGCAAATAGAAGAGCCTGAATATAGCAGGTTTTTTTTGTGTAAAGCCACCAATTCGCTGATACGTAGCACCCTGAATAACATGTTCTTATAACTATTCTTAGTGACCTCTACCAATGGTATAAACAGAAGCCCCCATCTATGGGCATCCTTCTATCTGGGGCTGTTGGTTTAACCCTAGACCACCCTTGTAATGCAATGCTAACAATAAAAAATGTTTTTTGTAATGTCAGGTTGACCCTTATGTTTCAAGGCTGTACCTCAATTTATTTATTGATTTTTACCATTACAGGCTTGGAGATCCCTGTGAAATTACTACCCAATAAAACTCCTCATGCAATCTTTCTACAAGTTGTCTGCAAACTGGATAACGTGCCTGAAATCTGACCTTCTTTTCAAGCGGCCTTATAGTATCTGAGTGTCCTTAGGACTATTGCGTGCTTCACCAATTCTTATATTATTGCTGGATCATCTGCAAAACCTAGGACAAAATAAGGACAAGACCAGCCTATAAGGCTCGTTTGAGATACCAGTGTCCTAAACTTATACCAATGAAATCTAGAGAGAGGAATAATCTCTGTATTGGCGGGTCCTGAAATAGGCCTATCATTTCCCCTAGCACTACCTCATTTGCTATGTTCATACTCTCAATATCTGGTTACATGAATATTGTGTATTCCTTTCTCTATTCATTCCGTAATGGAACCTCTCAAATCCCTGGTGACCACTGTATTTGTGCAGTGCACCATCTTGTCCTGTAATCTATTTGCCCTGCAAACCCCAGCTTCCATCTTTTTTCTAGAGTACTCTTTCTACCCCTTCAGTTGACAACCTAACAGCTTTGATACCTTGCTTGTCCTTAGCCCTGAGTCTGAGCAACATGCACTAGATGTTGATCTTACTGATGTGTCGAATAATGTACAATACTGCAGGACCTGGCGCCTTTAATATGCCTTCATCTGTTGTATTGTATAACTTGTAAGTGTTGCTTTGTTGAAGGTTTTTGGGATGCATTGTTTGTAAGGCTATCTACTAGTGCCACCTGCTGTGAGGCGACCTGGAGATGCCTTTCAACTGATATTTGGGACAAGCAATTTGGAAAGTGACCTTCTGCGACTGGACTGCGTTTGAACTGTTACCTGCTGTGTAGATGATTTGGTGTCAATCCCTGTACCTGTGGAAAGACACCAAGAGACATACTGTGTAAAGAGGTAGGCATGTTTGGCGTGTGCTGCATCCCCTTGGCTGGCTAACCCACACCTTTCCCTAGCTGTTAACTCTTAACTGTCTGAAAATCTGTCCCTAATCTTGGAACACCTTATTGTTTAACCGTGCATGGACATGCAAAGATGCTCTTATGCACACCAGTGTTGTCATGCATGGTTATCTTATTTATTGTTGTTTTGCTGCCAGCTTGAACATACTCCACTGAACCCTGACATTTTCTTTTAAACCAACAGAGATTCTGCTAACTGGCTGTTTATTTGGGGATTTTTGTTTTTCCTTTTTTTTTTTATGCTCCATTGTAGAAACTGCTGAATGTGAAAATCCTAGGTCAGCAGTTGCCAAAATACTCAAACAACCCTGTCTGGAATCAACAATGACAGCACAGCCTAAGCCACTTACAACAGTTCACACTTCTTTCCCATTTTGGTGTATTTAATTTATACCTGTTTTCCTCTTACATTCAAACTCTGGATCCAGTTTAAGACCTAATTTAAAATTGCGGCAAACATGTTGTCCCACTTTTAGGGCTCTCTCCCGCTGTTCCAGTTAGAGATGCAATGAGCGGTTGCCAGTGGTCTGCATGGCCATTTTAATCAGGGGGCAGGGTTAAGAAACAGCCTAGCACTTAAGTACTAGGCATGCTTTGTGGGTTACACCAATACCTACTGATGACAAAGTTAACCTTTGTATCTACTCCCATGCCCCAATTTTGAAGTGAAGTGAAATCCTGATTCATGGCTTTATTGACAGCTGGATTTACAAGAAAAAAAAATAATTTTAAAGGCAAATTCCAGGGCTTAAAAATACATCATTGCATAGCTTTAAAGAAATTGCTTGAAGTGAGATGTTGCCCATAGCAACCGATCAGATTCTAACTGACATTCTCTAGTAAGTAATAAAAAAGTGAGTTTTTTCCTTTCCGTAGTTTAGTAAATCTAGCCCAATGGGCTTTATTAGGTTTTTTTTTTAATATTTGGACAAAACATGAGCACCTTTTAATTGGTTCTCTCACACATTCCAGATATATTTGTTCAACTCTTCATTTAATAGTATTAAAAGTCTGCATTTAATTTCATGTATGGATTATCATTTAGGGTTTTATAAGTGTATATCTTTTAATAATATACACAGAGACTTCATTAAGATCTGTATTATTTTGTAACGCCATGTACTCAACTTTATCTGTTGATGTATCACTTTTTTTTTTATTATCTTTCAACTGCTTCAGGGCATGTCTTTCCTGTTTTGTAACAGTATTTGGTTATATAACATTTCAATCTAGGAAACCTCATTTTCCTCTTTTTTGTATTAAAATAAATAATAATGATAATGTAATATGTGTGTATTGTAGTTTGTTTTTTTGTATGTGACTGTGAATGGGATTTAAAATAAAATATTTTGAACAGGATGCATATAAACTTACTTATGATTGAGGTAGATTTCATATATGTGTGTGTTAAATATTATCACTTAAATTTGATAGTTTACATTTTTGTTTTTTTTAATACTTATATTTTGTTTAAGAAACGTAAAACTCAGGGACGTGTTTATCTCTTTGTAGGATTTTGCTTCTGTCCTATGCATGAATTTGTATTCCCTGCTTCAACGAAGCTTGGATTTTTCTAGATATATCCAAACAGCTCAAAAAAGTTCAGATCTGCGCCAACATCTGATCATAATTTATTTTTAATTTAATTTATAATTTAGGGCCGGATCCAGATCTGACAACTTACGCACTTATTTTGACTGCTTGCGCCCTCCAGATGTTACGCTAGTGTTACAACACTAACCCTAGCTTAACAAAATTAGAACGGAACTTAGTTCCGTACAAGCCCATTTGTATACAAATGGGCTGTGCTTCCCCTCCACCTGCTAAAGTGGGCAGGGGGAAGCATGCTAAGTGTTCTCCCACACTTTTGCAGATCAGCAGTTGTACAGACCGCTGAACCCCACAACTGAGTTAAGGCAGGCTTATGATTATGAGGTTATGATTATGATTATGAGGTTATGATTTTATTCACTGGCTCTACCAAAGTATGATGATTTTCTCTTTACAAATGCTTTATTGATACTGATTAGTGTATTCATCATGACTAAAGGGTAGATTATGCCAAAAGTGTATTAGGAACAGAATAAGAACCTTAATGAGTACAAAGACAATACATGTAATGTTGTGCAAAACAGTGAAATATAAAATCAGTAGAATCCCAGTGACCCCTACACACAGACATTTAAAGTCTCTACTCAATAATGCAGTTAACAATCTCTTGACAGTCACCTGATACAGAGAGATCAGTCAATACAGGGAACCTCCTAGGGCCTGATCCACATTTAATAAGAAGTTCCATATGTAGCCTCTGCAGTGGAGACTAAGGGAACTCCACCTGCTCTGCTGCGGAGACACAGAACCTTTACAAAACTGACTTACGTACATTGTGTAAATAATTCAGCTGTTTTAGTTCTTAATCTGGACCCTAGCTACCATTTACCAATACAGGAATCATCTTTGATTATGATTTCATATTAGTGACTACCCCCTAATACAGACAACATTCTCTTTACCCTATGTATCTTCAAAGGAGTTTGTTTGGGGCATGAAGAACCCTAATCTCTAGGTAGACATTTTGAATACCTACTCATACGGTCCTTCTAAAGGTGCAATCCAACCTCAAACATGAGCTCTCAGCTACCTGGTGTCAGAACCCAGGAGTTATCAACTCCTGTTACCTGTGGGTTTACTTTAACCTAGAGCTTGTCTACAAACAACAGTATCAGACCCTTTTTACCACATCCCTTACGGTATTCTTTTTCTTAATAACAGCATCCAGACTGTTTTCTGACTTGAACTGACATACTGTCCCTGGATGTTTATCATGGAGATGCCATTCAGCTATCAGCAACTGCCATGAGAATACCAAATAAAACCCAATTCTCCTAATGACCTGCTCCCAGTCATCAATCAGCATGCAGAGTTTCAGTTTGCATTACAGATTCCTCTTTCCCAGAGCAAGTATTCCACATCTTCCTGCTAAACCTGCAAGTTCCAGCTTGTGCATTTAAACTAGCAAGTTTCTGATTATGCGCATTCTACCATCAAGCTCCAATTTGTGAATCACCACCCACAAATCTCAGCTTGCCACTCCTCTGCAATTGCTTTTGTGAACCTTACCTCTGGAACTGTTTCTGCCATCCTTACCGCCGCAGCTGCTTCTGTGAACCTCCCTGTAATTGCTTTTGTGCAGCTGTTTCTGCAATCTACACCTCTGCAGTTACTTCTGTGATCCTCCCTCGGCATTTGCTTTTTTGCTACTACTTCTGCAATCCTCACCTCTGCAGGTGTTCCTGTAAATCTCCCTGTGCAATCACTTCTGTGAACTTACCTATACAAGTGCTACTTCAAAGCCTTATCCTTGCAACTGCTTTGTCTCTGTGTGAAGAGAATAAGATTAAGCGGCGTAATTTTGTCAGGCCACAGATAGGAGCTACGATAGCCAGACCCTACCTATTACCACGTAAAATGGAGACGGCAAAAAAATCTGGATAGTGCGTAAGGGCTAAAGCCTGCCCTTACTGTACTATTTAAACACCTACCATCTAGTGTACTTGCTGGATGCTTCCTGCTTCATCCCACCTTCCAGCACTGAAGTCTGAATCATGGGGATCCATATCCATGGTGGTCTGAAGTGCATGGAAGAGGTGGGAACCTGAAATGCAGATGGTTTCTGTTTGCAAAAAAATAGGAAGCATCTTGAGAAATAATTTTATAGAACTCCTAATGCAGTCCACACTACAAAGACAAATGAAT
>WWET01003093.1:10724-25613 GCA_011038615.1 Limnodynastes dumerilii | reverse complement strand
AAAAAAAATAGAATAGTCATGTTTGCAAAAATACAAGATTAAACCACTTTATTAATTTAATGAATACTGTACACGAAGTTTGGTATAAGCTGACCTATTTTTTTTTTAGTTTTTAAGGGCAGTATGAGAGAAATTTATTACTCTCCTCATATAGAAGATAACATGGGCACAGCAGTAACAGAGGACTTTGCATCTCCCATGGCATGAGATAGGCTCAGAGGGAGCTAGACAAAGCTCTTCATCTCCAATTTAGTCCAACAAACACAGAATCAGTAACTAATCTCTCCAGCTTCCATGGCGTCAGATGGACCCAGACTTAAAGTTACAGAGAACGCAGCTGATCCCATGCCATGAACGGGTACAGAATGAGAAACAGTGTATGCTGATGTTCTTATGGCTATAAGTAGGCACAAAATAAGCAGCAAAGTATACTACAGGTCCCATGACATCCTAAGGGCACAGGTTTAATAACAGAGCTCACTCTGTTGCTCCCAAGGCGTCATACCTGCACAGGAGTGAAAGACACAACTCTATGTGGCTCCCATGGCATCAGAGGGCAGATAATGAAAAGAGAGGATGTTCTACTAGAAAAGATGAAAATGTTCTTTTCTTGTTGTGTCCGAGGTTGCAAACTATAACTCCGACTGCTCCAATGGTATCCTATGGGCAAAGAGTACTCTGCAGCTTTCATGGTATCATATCGACAGATGAGGAGTCAGATAGTATGCTGCCACTTCAGTGGCGTCACAGGGAGTAACAGAGTAGGCTGCTTCTTCCTTGGCCTCATGTGGGCACAGAAGGAGTAACTTAGCACGCTACTCCTCCGCTGGCGTCAGATGGGCACAGTCTCCACATGGAATTGCCGCGTCTGTGTTGCTTTCAGGCCCCGCCCCCTGGACAGAAACGGACGGCCCTGCCCCTCGGTGCTGCCGCTGCTTCCCGGGGTCTCCCAGCCATGGACCTGCAGCTGCTGGAACATCGGGTGCGAGTAACCAGCATTGACAAGACCGGGCTGTGGTTCTATACTCACCCACTTGTCAAGTTATTGTTCCTGCGGGACCGCACCAGGTATCTGTCCTACTGGGGTAGCAGAGAGATACCTTCAGAAGAGACTGTTGCCATCACTCCCTGTGCTGGTTACCATTCTCAGCTGCTTGTAGAATGAGGCAGATTCTGGAGTCACACATGTAGCAGATGGTCTGTAAATGCATAGTGGGTGTAATGCTATATAGTTTTTCCAGTATGGTTTTGTGGCAGGATCTGTAACACTGACGAGCTGTGAGACTTTCCTGGGAAAGCCGTATGTCTGAGCATGTGTTGCCAGCAAGATAATAGAAAGTTCATGGCCAAGTGGGACTTGGATAAGTTCAACAATTCCTCAACGTTTGTTTCCTTAAATTATCTCTGGATAAATTGTGAATGTCAAATTTGTGCTTTAAGAATGATTTGTTAATATATTTCCATAGCACCATTTCAATACCCTAGCTATACATTTTATCATATTATGACACGGCCAATTTACAATTCTGATTATCTATATACTATTTCATGCCTGGGCATATAGTAATCGTTTGGCCACTAAATTGTATAAGTAAACCAAATGTTTAATCCCACTTACTGATTCTCATTCTTTAATTAGCATTATTATTTAATAATAGTTTATAGAACATTCCTTAGTATTAGATTTGGCTTCATGTTAGTGCTAATGGGCTGGATCCAGACTTAAGTGCTTGAAATTAGTTACTCATGGGTTAAACCATGTTGATTGCAGGGAAGTCATATTTCATCTGTTGCAAACAGTATTAGAGTTGAGAGGTGATGTTTCCTATCCCGATCCTATCTAAATAACAGTGTGATAGTAAAGCTGGTCAGTATATGTGTGCTGTAAGCAATTCAAAGATATATCCCTGAATGCAAAGAATACAATTAACTTGACTCCCCTGCAATCAACATGGTTTAGTCCAGGAGCTACTAATTTCAAGCACTTACTTAAGTCTGGACCCAGCCCAATGTTCCCAAATGTAGCATTAGATATGTGAACGTGTGTTTATTGTTGTCAGGTGCAAGTTCTTCAGCTTGACAGAGACTCCTGAAGATTACACACTGATGCTTGATGAAGAAGGTTTTGAAGGTATGCAGAATGTCATGTGTATGGTAAAACCAAACATATTTTTAAAAATCCTTACTTACTACTGTCTTACCCTTTAAGGAGTTAAAAAATAATCTAAAATTTTCCATTACAAAATGACAGGATGTGTTGGTAATCACTGATTATGTAAGTAAAATGTTCAAGGGCACATGTTGCTTTTCCATATTTTTCTTTAATTGTTCTTAGTTCCTCTTGCTTTTGGATACAATAGTTTTTTTTTCTTCTATTAATCATATGGGTAAGAATCAATCCAGAAAAAACCACAGCCACAACATTTTTTTTTTAGACAGCCAGTGGTTTATGCATTGATTATACACAGACAATGATAATGTGTAAGTGCAAGGGAAGCATCAGTGACAAGTGTATGAAACATTGGATGTCCTAGTCTAATTAACTTGTGTGTTGGTAATATGCTAAGTATTTGAAGTTTTTCACTTCAGTTTTTCTTCTAACCTTTTTGTGTTAGAAAGGTCGTAGTTGTAACTGTAAGACTGTAGCATATGTCTAGTGATCAAATGGAAGCCAAGGTGTGAAAGATGCTAACGGTAAGTTTGTTCAATATTTAATTGTATCCTTACATTTTAGTGCTGTTTGTGCACATTCTGTGCCAGAGGCGTTGGAGCGTTTTTAGGTGGGTGTAAGAAAGATATAATTTTGTCCCCCCTCCCCCATGCCCTATCTTTCCATTAACTGTGTATATATGTAGACAAAGTAATATTGAAAGTTATTTCCCTTGAACTTACCACCCCCCAATTTATATTCATGCCCTCATGTTCTATTACACCTTGTCCTTTCAAAATACCAAATCCTCTATCTTGTTACACCCCTTGATATATTTAAATCTGTTATCATATCTAATTTTTCTTGGTATGTTTTGTGACACATGCCATGGACCATATTAGTTGCTCTTACACAGTCTCTTGTGTATTTATGTCTTTCTGGAGATATGGGGCCTGATTCAGAGGCTGAAAATAAGAACTTAAAGTTACACCTGGGCAAAACCATGTTGATTTCTGGGGGAGTCAAGTTAATTTTATTCTATGCATGCAGGGAGAATGCTTTGCTTTTACTTATTGCACATAGATACCTGATCAGCTTCACTTTTAAACTGCTAATTAGACTTGAGCTGGGAAACACCACCTTTTAACTATAATACTGTTGCAACAAATGAAATTTGACTCCCCCTGAAATCGACATGGTTTAGCCCAGGTGTAACTTTAAGTTCTTATTTTCAATCTCTGAATCAGGGCCATGATGGTCTCCAGAACTGAACACAGTATTCTAGATGAGGATATACCAACGATCTATAAAGGGGCATCGCTACTTCTCTCTTTCTGCTACTAATTCCTCTCCCTATGCAACCAAGCATCAGACTTGCCTTTCTCATTGGTTTGCTATATATATATATATATATATATATATATATATATATATATATACTACACACACTTCCTTTACGCAGAGATTAGATAGGTGTGCAAACATAGATGTGTTTTGTGTTTATTGCACTTATGTTTAAAACATTTGAGCATAGCAGGACTAGATTCCAATGTTGCCAAAGTTAAAGGGAAATTGAGTCAGGAAGGAAGGCGTGACACCCTGCACTATTAGGATGGTTTGTCCTGGTGAGCTAACTCTTCCTATTGCTTTTACGTAGGAGTATATTGCAAAGCATATGTGCTGACTCCCTGCATTTACAGCTGATTATATTTAAATATTTGTATTTTCTTTGCACAACACACAAGTAGACTTTTGTCTACCCTTTCACATAGCATGGAAAACAGTGAAGGACAATTGTGGTCCTATTGGTATCATACTTTTTCTTTGTGTAAATGTATAATTTTAATTTCTTTACAAATTAAGGTAATGTGCACGGTGGGTGGTTAGAGGAATGCACAATATGGTCTCTAAAGCTTATTGGGTTTATCAACTCTGTTGTATAATGGTAAAACATGCACTACTGCATTGGACGTTTTGGGGGATTTGGTAATTATAGCATAGCCATACTTAATTGGCGTAACTATCTTGTATTGATGATGATCAGCATTCTCAGATACAGTTTCAGACATTCTTAGTAACTGTGGATTGGATCCTTAACCTACGAGGGCAGTGGGAGCGGAGACTTCATGTCGGATCCCTGCACCATCCTATATGGGCAAGAGGAAGCTACTCAGGTGTGAGCAGAAGGACAAACCCTTATTGTATAATCTGCATACATCCCAAGTTCCTACATAGTGGAAGCACTTCTGCTTACTTCCCTGTCCCTCAGTTGGGATTAGTACCAGGATGGATCTCCTGATCCAGAGGATCCTACCTGGTATTGCAGCACTAAAGCATGTGCTCATTACAAAAGCGAGTGTTTTCAGGGGCATGTCCTGAGCTGTCTGAGTATTATCCTATACTTCTATCCAGTATAGGGCTGAATAGTCCACTAGCCATGCTATTCTATTCTTTAAAATATCTCCAGCAGTTTGCATCTTCTCTCATCCCTGTTGCATAACTTGGGATGGGAGCCAATCCAGGAAAAGAAAAAGATATTCCTGATACATAAATAGACTCCACCTCCTGTGCCCAGTGTCTTTTTATTTTTCTGCGTGGATAGGAGCCAGCCAGTTTCTTTTTTTATTTTCTCTTACCTTAGATTACTACTCACCCGCGGCCAATGCCGCATCCCAGGCAGGTCCTGAGGCAGTTTCCCGGTCCACAGCACGGCAGTGCACTTTGTGCGACACCTTACTACCAGAAGGAAATACCGCTGCTACATGCACGGACTACGTGGCTTCACAAATTCAACACCCATGGGTGGAATGGGTGGATGAGACGCTGCTGCCACAAGATGTAATACCCAGGTATTTGGCGCTAGAATGCAGTCTCTCTACCAGGTCCACGGTAATGACGTCACTATCAGCTGTCTGGTCCTCAGAGTAACGCGTTTCTAGCTGCACTCAGCCCTTTTTCAAAGTCTGGCTGTACATCTTGTGGCAGCAGCATCTCATCCTCCCATTCCATTGCTTCCTGGTATGACATTCTGATCTTTTATTACTGTGATTTTGTTGGATGTGATTTAATAAACGTTTTTCTTTTTATTTCCATGTCTGCGTGTTTATGGGATGGATACCATTTCTTAGGAATGAACACCAATGGCACCATTGATTTTATATGAGACTTTGTTATAGTTTTAATAGCGATCTTTAGACACTTTTTGGGAATTTTTTAGCTTTTGTTTATTTGATTTTACTATGTTTTGCGAAATACTGACACTCCCCCGCCCTATGTAGAATTACCCAGAGCCTTGTATCTACCACTGTATATTTTGTACAATATTTCTTGGTTTTACAGACCAGGCGGATAATAGCTCGTAAGATTTCAACAGGGAGTCACCAGACAAAACTTTCGCTTCAACAAAGGACGAGAGAACAGGTTTTTCAGGAGGCTTTCAGAAAAACGTGAATACCACAGGATTCAGAAGAAGCCCAAGCCCTCAAGGAGAATCTTCACAGCCTTCTTCAACAAAAGATAATTAACAAGGTTTCCTAAAGTCAACAAGGGAGGGCATGCTATTCCAGAATTTGGGCAAGACATTTCAAGATGGAATCCATCAGGACGATTCTTCCGGGTCTGTACAGAAATATGTATTTAACCTCAATGGACCTCAGGGACGCCTACCTGCACATCCCCATCCTTCCTCTACACCAGAAGTATATCCCTTTAATAGCGAATCTTAGGGCCGAGGGGATTATGGTCTGGGCCTACCTAGACGACCTTCTGGTGGCACCAAATTCTGTCAACCAGTCTCTGTAACATATGGACAAGGTGATTCAGACACTCAAGAGGCATGCTTGGCTTGTGAACTGGGAAAAATGTAATCTGAAACCAACCCAAAGGCTAAAATATCTAGGGGTCCTACTGGATACAGCCCTAGAGAAAATATTTCTTCCTTCAGAAAGAATCCTCACCCTTTCAGAGAAAGTCCTTCAGCTGAGGAGTCGACCCTGGGTGTCAGTGGAGGACTGCATGCAGCTACTAGGTCTCATGTCGGCCCCCATAGAGGCGGTCCCATGGGCAAAAGCCCATATGAGAACTTTGCAAGCCTGCTTCTTGCGTCAATGAGACAAGGACCCATCCAACAGACTTCAGTTGATTTCCGTAACGAAGCAAGTAAGAAAGGACTTAAAGTGGTGGTCCACAAGCAACAATCTGTGGAAGGGACGCACTTTCAGACCTCAGGATCCCATTTTAGTGACCACAGACGCCAGCGCACTAGGATGGGGAGTGACATGCGGACCTCTTATTTCTCAAGGAGGGTGGAACGCACAACTCAGCAGAGCGCACTCCAACGTAAGGGAAATGAGAGCTGTGATAGAAGCCTGCCATCACTTTCATCAAACACTAAAACAATGCACAGTGGTAATACATTCTAACAAGGCGGTAGTCGCCTATATAAATCATCAGGGTGGAACAAAAAGTCAAGCATTGATGAACCAAGCAGCTATTCTTCTGACGTGGGCCGAACAGGAACTGACAGACATCTTCGTAGTCTATATAGCAGGCAAAATAAATGTAATCGCAGATTCTCTGAGCAGAAGAGCAATCCAACCAGGAGAATGGGAGTTGGACCCGGCCACATTTCAGGAACTAGCAGACAAATGGGGAATACCGGACATAGACTTGATGGCAACGTCCAGGAACAGGAATGTAACACATTTTTTTCCCAGATTCCGAGAGGTGTGCGGAGTGAACTCTCTGTCCCAGACACGGGACTGCCGGCTGGGATACATATTCCCATTGTTTCCTCTCATACAGAAGCTAGTAAACAAGATTATGACTTCAAGTACAGACTTCTTAGTGATCCTGCCTTACTGGCCCAGGAGGCCGTGGCTGGCAGTGGACAGTCCTTGGATTCTCCTGGCGTTCCCGGGACTGAAGCAGGGCGAGGTATGTCATCCCAATTCGCAAGCCTTAAAGTTGAGGCTGAGGTCGCCTATCTTGCCACACAAGGATTTTCGTCAAAGGTAATTCACACTTTGGTCAGTGTTAGAAAGCCGGTCGCGTCTGAGGTATACCATAGAGTGTGGGGAATATTCAGGTCCTGGAGTGATGTTAACTCCTATTCCATCGATCCTCCAGAGATAGGCACTATCTTAGAATTTTTAACATACCGGTTTAGATAAGGGCCTAGCCCTTAGTATCCTCAAGGTGCATGTATCTGCCCTTAGCGCTATTATGGGCACTAATCTAGCGGACTACAAATATATTCGTCAGTTTATGCAGGCCACCTTTCGTATTAAGCCGGCGTTGAAGCGGCCGTTACCCACTTGGGACTTAAACCTTGTGCTAGAGTCCCTTTCAGCTTGCCCGTTTGAACCCTTGCAAGAAGTACAACTCAAATTTATCTCTTGAAAGACGGCCTTTCTGGTGGCTATATCTTCCTCTAGAAGAGTGTCAGAAATTCAAGCTTTTTGGATAGAAAAACCTGTCCGAGAAAAGTAGGGAATATTGGAAGCTGAATTAAATCAGGGTTAGAGGAAAAATGGAAGCTTAACTAACATTTTAAGTATATCTTGTGTGTATCAAATATATGCGTGATGTTTAATGTATTACCTGATAAGTTTGATATTATATGAAAACTGTGTATCAAAATATGTTCAAAGTATACTATGTGTGCTAAATATATCCCAAGATGTAACAAAATGTATCACTGAAAGCATTGAAGGCCCAGCATAAAGACCTCAATAAGGCAGGATGTGAGCGCCATATAAAAGAAATTGAATTAGCTATGTTAAGCCAAATGTCCATGCCTGAGGTGTCATACTTAGTACTGACAATAGCACAATTCTCTACCTCAAAATGGGCCCCAGCTTGTAATTTACCAAAAAACAAGACTTGTATATCATAATAGGATCCAGAAGATGATGTAATTAAAGCGAAGTTGATGCAATTGAAGGGGAAGTCAATAGACCTAATGTTCTTAGGTCCAGTAGATAGGACATAAAACCATCAAGTATAATTGGTCAAGCAGAAGTTATTAAGATTGCTATCAATAGAATATAGAACTGCTACTGTACTAAAACGATTGTTGAAAATGGGATGCATGCCAGAAAAGAGCTATATAAGCAATGTATGTATGTGTATTTAGTGTGTCTGCTCTGGATTGAACTGGACATCCTTGCATATGCTCGAAATAAAGTAAGATTTGATTTTCATCTTGCTCTGCGTCAAGGACTTAATTTTTCCTTATCAAGCCATATACTTATTTACATCCTGACGTTAGTTCTCAGAACAAACACTATTTTACCCAAGGTGGCATCAAAGTTTCATCTTAACCAGGAGATCGTCTTACCAGCCTTCTATCCTCACCCCAAGTTGGATAGGGAGGAGTCTCTTCATACATTGGATCTTGCAAGGACACTGAAGATCTATCTCGAAGGCACCAGCAAGTTGAGAAAGACTAAGTTTGTTAACCCTGAAGTCAAGAATAAAGGAGGTCCAGCTTCTAAATCCACCATTGCAAGATGGATCAAATCCTCCATCCAGCAGGCATATGTCACTAAGGGACTTGACATTCCAGTTTGACTCAAGGCCCACTCCGCTAGGGCCGTAGCGACATCCTGGGCAGAGAGTCTGCATCCATCCAAGATCTCTGTAAAGCGGCCACCTGGTCGTCTTCTAATACTTTTGCTAGATATTACAAGCTCGATCTTCTAGCCTCTAAAGACACTAGATTCGGCAAGAATGTCCTCAGTGCAGCCCTTTAAATTCTTATGTCTTAGTGCAGCCCTTTAAATTCTTTTGTTTGGATTTACTTGATTTTTTTCTGCCCTCTTCTTTGTTTTGTTGGTGTCTGCCCCCCCCCCCCCACTGTGGTGTAGCTTGGGCATGACTCAGGGTATTATGCTGCCATCAATGAGGAGGAAAAGGTAGAATTATAGCTGATTGTTTTTCCTTGAATCTTGATGACAGCATAGCTAGTTCCCTCCCTTCTATGTTGTTCAATGTTTTATTCTGTTTTCTTATAGCTTTTTGGAGTAAGAAGACACTGGGCACAGAAGGTGGAGTCTATTTATGTGTCAGCAGTGTGTTTTTTTTTTTTCCTGGATTGGCTCCCGCCCCGTGCAGAATACCCAGGGTACTTTGCTGCCATCAAGATTCAAGGAAAAACAATCATCAGGTATAATTCTGCCTTTTCTACTTTTCCACATCTCCTTCTTTTTGGAAATGCGGCAGTAGTTAAGCTTAAACAGTTTGCGTTCCATTGCGGCATGGCTCCGCCCTCTCCACGGTTCCCTCCTCTGAAGAACCACCAGAATTTGCTCTTGCGAAATTGATGGAGTCTATAAATGCATCGGAACAAAGCATCTTTGATCAGATTTTCGCAGTGTCTCTATTCTTAAGTATATTATCTCTCTGTTAAATAATTTTTTAACAGACATATATTTGCATATGCCTAAATTCCGGCATGGAGGGCTGGCTGAGGATAAATGATTAAGGGCCTGAGGGGAACAACAGAGATGACGGGGGGCGGGGCCTGCGGCAAGATGGAGTAGGACGTGATTCCTCTCATCTCCCACTCATCATCCTGCAGTAAATCCTTTTAAAGAAGATCCCCTTGCAAAATTCTATCTGCAAAGGACAGGGGTGAAGATCCTTCCCCTCCCTGTGCATCGGAGCGGGTCTGGCGGCTGGCGGTACTGCGGCAGCAGGGCTGTGAGCCGACGGGTCCCTGCACTGTCCTGTCTGTGGCTGTTGGCGGCGGGGATCGGCGGCGACTGCTTGAGGACAGCACCTCTCTCCCTCTCTCCCTGGCGTCCAAGCGGTGAGCTCCTGGAGGGCTGGTGTACAGGAGGCAGCAGTCTTTGCTGGATTTGTGGAGCTGCAGGCGCCATTAGCATTTTGGCGCGAACTCCTCAACGCAGCGGGCGCCATCTTGGATCCAACGGTGCGGTGAGGGGCAGTGTAAAGCCCGTGCAGTAAGAGTCCAGGAGGCTGTGCAGGCTTTATAGCATCCCTCCTGCCTTATTAAAAAGTTTTTTAAAGGGGCCCCTGTCAGCTGTTCTTGTCTGGTGGCTGCAGATGGGTGAAGCAGAGACAGGAGCAAGTCTTGTGGGCTGCAGCTGGATGTCACTTTTTCCCTGTTCACTCTCTGTTTCTGACTGGCCACAGTGCTGAAGTGTGATCCTTCTACTACAAGTCTACATAAGCCTTGAGAGAGAGCTTTTCTTCTACTATAACACTACTGAAGCAGAGTGCAGTAGGGGCCACAGTGCTGAGGTGGGATCCTTTTATTACAAGTCTACCTAAGCCTTGAGAGAGCTTTTCTTCTACTATAACTCTACTGAAGCAGCGTGCAGCAGTGGCCACAGTGCTGAGGTGTGATCCTCCTATTACAAGTCTATATATGCCTTGAGAGGGCTTTTTCTTCTACTACATCAATAGTGGAGCAGCGTGCAACAGTGGTCACAGTACCGAGATGCGATCCCCCTATTGCAAGTCTATCCCAGCCCTGAGCAAGCTTCTCTTCTAGCCTTACAGCACTGGAGCAGCGTATAGTCACTTTTGTACAGAAACAGCAGCTGGATATAATAAGTCTGCATCTTCTACCATTCCCAGTACCCCGCCATCCCTTCTAAGTGCGGGTACACAATAACTCTGTGCTGCTAGTTGGGTGGTTATCCTGTGTTGCTGACTTTGTGAGCTGTATGATATCCCTCTAGCATTGATTTGCAGTCAAGAGCATCTTACTGTCGTGCACCGTATCCTATATACCAGTATCAGAGCTGTCCGTGGGTTGCCTGGCTTGTGTGGCCCGCCTTGCCAAGTCCAGGATGGGAAAATCTAATCAGTCATCTGCGGCTGCCAAGCTAGAAAAATATGCTCGGAATGCTGCCGGGAATAGCCAGCAGGGACATTCCTCAGCCTCTGGTGGAGTTGAATCTTCGCCAGAACCCGAGCGGCCGGTGGATTCTATGCCTCCAGGTCCTACCTTAGCACAGGTGCTGCAGGCTATTAACGACTCTGAGGTGAGAGTTACTGGGAAGATTGCGGAGGTGCAAATGGACTTTTCTGTTATCAGGCAGGATCTTCAGCAGGTGCGAGAACGCCTTGAAACCTCGGAACAGCGGATCTCGGCTCTTGAGGATCTTACAACTCCGATGCGGGGTCAGCTGGATCAGTTGGTGTCCCAAGTTTCCAGCTGGAAGGCCAAGATTTCTGACCTAGAGGGCCGGCTACATCGGAATAATATACGATTTGTGGGATTCCCGGAGCGAGTGGAGGGTCAAGATGCGGCGGGGTTCCTGGAGGAGCTTCTGGTTAAGGAACATGGAAGGGAAGCCTTCTCAGCACAGTTTACGATTGAGAGAGCGCATCGAGTGCCCCCTCAGCCACCACATCCTGGAGCTCCCCCACGTACGCTGATAGCACGTCTCCTGCACTTCAAGGATCGGGACAACATTCTTCGTCTCTTCCGTCAACACGGCCCACTTAAAGTGGATAACGCCTCTGTCTCCGCATATCCGGATTTTGCAATGGAGGTACAAAAGGACAGATCCCAATTCATACCAGTCAAAAGGCGGCTGCGGGACTTACAAATTCCTTATGCAATGCTATTTCCCTCGCGTCTAAAAGTTTCGGTGGATGGCACGTCGCACTTCTTCACTTCGCCTCTGGAGGCTCAGGAGTGGCTGGACAGAAGAGGAGCTCGACGCCGAAGTCCCCCGCAGTGACACTTAACATACAGTAGTATTATGTTATAATGCTATCTTTTTGCTGTGTCGCTGGCAATAATCTTTCTAGCTTTGATGGGGATGTATTCTATCTATTCTATTTAATGTTACACATTTGCCTTCTTCTTAGCTGTTGTTTTTCTGTTGATTGTTACAGTGAATAGTTGACAGACTAGCAGATAGCAATATACTAGTGTGTCCTTGGACATGTTTGGGGTTCTTAAATGTGGGAGATGTCCTCTTATGTCGGGTTTTACTTACTCAGCTCTCGAGTTTGGTGGGTAGGTTAATAGTATAAGGTTCTTATGTTTGGGATCAGGTATTACGCATGGTTAGGATGTAATACAGGGTGGGTTAGGGTTGGTTGGGAGTTGGGTCTGTTTGCTAGTTGCAGGGGAGCCGAAGTGTATATTGTGGGGTTGCTGAGAGCTATGCTTTATTTTGGTGCTACGGGGGTCTTAGCCTCTACAGAGTTGTTGCTGGGTCATGCTATAATTTCTGATTTTCTCAAATGTCACGTTCTTTGAAATTTCTGTCATGGAACACGAGGGGCCTGAACGATAGGGTTAAGCGCTCTCTTGTTTTGTCCGAGGTGCGTAAACAGAGGGCGGATATAATTGGACTAGTTGAGACTCATTTGATAGGGGGGCGTCTGCTATCTCTCAAAAAGAGGTGGGTCGGGTGGGCATACCATTCAGTGCATGCTAGTCATTCCAGAGGGGTATCTATACTTATTGGAAAGCACGTTAATTTTCAGTTGGACGCAGTCAGGACGGACCCATATGGGAGGTATGTCTTCCTTAAGGCGAGGATAGACATGGCTCCCATTCTAATTTTGGTGGTATATGTTCCTCCCCCATTCAATTGGGACATTCTTAAGCAGGTGTCTGATTTTATGGCGGACTCACCGGGTACCCCCACTGTGTGCATGGGGGATTTTAACAATGTTATGGATAAAGAGCTAGATCGCTGGAGAGACTCCTGTTTGTTGGGCCCCCCAGCTCCCACTCCATTTGCCAGGTTTGTGTCTACTATAGGTCTGACTGATCCATGGCGGTTGAGAAATCCTGATAAACGCATGTTCTCATGTCAATCTGCCACGTACCGCACTCTCTCTCGCATTGACTATATCCTTGCTTCTGTCTCCCTGGTTTCACAGATTGAAGAGATAAATTACCTCCCTAGGGGAATATCTGATCACTCTCCAGTATCGTTGTCCATAACTGTAAGAGATGATACAAGTCTTAAATTTTGGAGATTTAATCCTTATTGGCTTGAATTGATGGGGTCGGGCCTGGATCTGGTGGCGGAATGGGAAGAATTTTTTGTTAATAATGTTGAGACTTCTAACCCAGCTTTACTCCTGGACTCATTTAAAACGGTGGTCCGTGGATCCCTCATTGCTAATGTGGCCAGGAAGAAAAAGTTTTATAGGAGTGAGGAGGTGGCTATGGAGAGAGAGTGTGTGGTGCGAGAGGCGGAGTATATTAGATCGCAGGGGGAAGCAGACAGACTGAGTTGGCTGAGAGCTCAGAAGGTTTGGTCAGATTATCTGTTTGCCAAATCTAAACGTAGACTCCTTTTCAATGGGCATCTGTCGTACTCTCAGTCGGATATGGGGGGATCCTATTTGGCATACCTAGCTAGAGGGGACCAGGGTAGTAGGTGTATTCCGGAGATCCTGGATGCTAATCAGATTCGGCATTACAGGGCCCCTGATATAGAGGTATTTCTTGATTATTTTCAATCAGTCTACACCACTAAGGTCAACTACACTGACCAAGAACTGCGGTCGTACCTGGACTTGATTTCATTTCCTGGGCTGTCGGGGGAAGCGGTGGAGATGCTAGAGGCCCCTTTCACACTGGAAGAGGTAGAGAACGTAATTAGTTCCCTCCCAAACAATAAAGCCCCTGGTATTGATGGACTCCCGGCAGAGCTATACAAAAAATTCAAAGATTTTTTTGCCCCCAAACTATTGGAGATGTATGAGGCCTTATACGAACTTGGTTCATTACCGACATCCATGTCAGAGGCTCTAATAATTGTCATACACAAGCCAGGGAAGGACCCTTTGATGCCTGAGTCATATAGGCCTATTTCCCTCTTGTCGGGAGATATTAAAATCTTAGCTAAATTACTCTCTTGCAGATTGAACAGGGTGATTACCTCTATCGTGCATTCCGACCAAACCGGCTTTATGCCTGGGAAGTCCACAACAACTAATCTCCGCCGCTTGTTCACACAGCTTCAGGTGCCGCACGACATTGGGGGGGGAGCTGCGGTGGCGTCTCTTGACGCTGCTAAGGCTTTCGACTCGGTGGAGTGGGGGTACCTATGGGAGGTATTATGTAGATTTGGATTCGGCCCCCGTTTTATTAAGTGGATGCAGCTGTTGTATTCCTCCCCTGCTGCTAGGGTATGCATTAATGGCTGCACTTCAAAATCATTCCAGCTAGGTAGGGGCACGAGGCAGGGGTGTCCACTCTCCCCTACACTCTTTGCCCTCGCCATAGAGCCGTTAGCGTGTCTTGTTCGCTCTTGTCAAAACATACAGGGCCTCTCGGCCGGCAGAGGGGTGGACAAAGTAGCATTATATGCGGACGACATGCTGCTGTTCCTGGCGGGGGCTGATGAGTCTTTGCCCGCAGTTTTGGAAACAGTTGAGCTTTTTGGGAGATTTTCAGGGTTAAAAATCAATTGGGACAAGTCCAACTTGTTTATGGTACAGAATCCCCCTGTGGGGGGTGCCCCTGTCTCGTGTCCTCTGCAGATTACCCAAAGATTTAAATACTTGGGAGTATGGGTTACCCCTGATGCGGCTGATTTTGTTAAGCAAAATTTAGATCCCATCACGGACTGGTTCAGGACTAAAGCACGCACGTGGAGTAAATTGCCTCTGAGCCCCACAGGCCGTGTCAATCTAATCAAAATGACGGTACTTCCTAAATATTTGTACATTCTGCAGCATTCCCCGGTATTAATTCCCCGGTCTTTTTTCAGGTATGTTAATACTCA
>WWET01003092.1:183685-201127 GCA_011038615.1 Limnodynastes dumerilii | reverse complement strand
TCTGGCGAAGAACCCGGTCCTGCTAGACTCTGCATCGTGGGAGACCTCTACAGCCCTCCAGTTCCTGTAGCCTACCACGTTCATAACAGCTAGTGCTTTATTTTGCTATTTTGATGTTTAACAGCTAATGAGAGCTTGCTGCAGCTGCTAACACTGTGCTTTATTGCACACTGTGGATTTAAGAGGAAGATGGCGCAATTTATGGCAGAGAGGGAGACTAGACTACAGTATTATATGCGCAGGAGAAAAGCTTTCATCAAGTCCAGCATATCCTCCATTATGTTACTAAGCACAGAGAGTAACAGAAGAATTTGGTCCAGAGACCACAGTCACGGAGAAGCTTTCTGGGCCAGGTTGGAACCTTATGATGATGTCGAGTGGATGGCACACTTCCGCATGTCTCATGGTACCTTCCAATATGTGCTGGACCTTATCACTCCAGCACTTACCAAAAGGATCACAAACTGCAGAAAACCTATTTCTCCAAAGCGAAGACTAGCGATTGTAATCTGGAGAATACCGCACAATTGCATGTTTGTTTGGAGTGGGGAGATCAACGGTTTGCAATTTCGTGCATCAAGTAACAAAGGCATTGGTGGAAAGTCTTTATAAGCGGTTTATCTCCTTGCCTGTTGGAAGTCACCTGGATGATACCATCACTGGTTTCCAGCGGCGAGGATATCCGCAGTGTGCAGGTGCCATAGATGGCACATATATTCCAATCATTGCACCCACAGAGAACCATGCCGATTACTACAACCGTAAAGGCTGGCACTCCATCATACTGCAGGCAGTAGGTCACAACTATTGGTAAGTATCAATTGTTATTTAAATGTAAATGTGAATGGGCATATATAACGTAATTTAAATCAAATGTCAACCTTTTATACTTGCATTACAGTTTCACAGATGTCTTCATTGGCTGGCCTGGCTGTTCACATGATGCTAGAGTTCTGGCCAACTCAGATCTATATGTGAATGCAGAGAAGCAAGACGGCTGGTTGTTCCCTAGAGAGGTACATATGTCTTGTTGTTTTTATGTTTCATTTTGTACACTATTTGTTTTTTAAATGGTGGTTGGTGGGGTTGCTTACACAAAAGCACAACAAGGCCTGGCACTGTAGTCATTCTCCAGTGATTAATCATAACCTTATATGAATTCACAGTGGCAAGCCTTGTTTTGTTTTAAGCGTGATTTGTAGATTACTAAAAATTGTGTTTCTATTGCTTTACAGAAATCCAGGATTATTAATGGGGTGGAAATACCAGTACACATCATCAGTGATGCTGCATACCCTTTGAAGCGTTGGTTAATGAAGGGTTACACCCAGCACCTTCAACTGTCTGTAGAACAAATAAGGTATACGCATACCCTAAGCTCTGCAAGAATGGTGGTAGAAAATGCGTTTGGGCAACTTAAAGGACGATGACGGTGTTTATTGAAGAGAAATGACATCAATACCAAGCTTGTCCCCATGTTGTTGCAGCCTGCTGTATTCTTCACAATATCTGTGAAATACAGAAAGAACATTTTCTACCAGAGTAGAACATCCCGGACTGTGATCAATCTGGGGCAACACCGATGTCCTCCGAGTATAACCGTCCCAACAGCAGCGCAGAACGCATTCACGCAACCATCACTGACAACCTTACTTCCATGCTTAATTAAATAATGGACTGACACAGTTTTGTTGTTGAATAACATATTTACTCATATGTAATAACATTTGTTAGTAAAGTTTTGTTTTTTGAAAAACTTGTACTTTTTGTAATACAAATTATAAACGCCAGTAAAACATAATAAAATAAACATCATAAAAAGGTTTGTTAACATAACAAAACAGGCAGCTATAAAACTAGCTTGCCAAAAATGGCTTCAAATATAAAACTAAGCTCAAACAAACACTTTAGGCATATATAACACTGCAGTCATTACAACTGTTGGAAATGCCTGTAGTCAGGGTTTGGTTGTTCTGAAGGGTAATTAGTGTTAGGGTGACCATGTGTGTACTCCGTGCGATGTTGGGCAGCCATATAATCAGAATTCTGTGCACCAGGAGAGTATTCAGGGTGAGTAGCAGCTGCGTAGTCAGGACCATTACTTTGCATTTGTGGATAATGTTGGTTTGGTAAAACATTTTGAGCTCTGCTGTAACAGGGGTAATTTGCCTCACGTTGACTATTTTGGGGTTGAGTGATTGATTTGACTCTTGACACAAGGCGATCCATAAAAAGCATTTGGCTTTCTCGGTTTTCTCTGCTTATGCACTCATGCATACCCATTATTTCATAAATAGATTGGCACTGGAGCTCTCGCTCATGGTCGAAGAATCGCATAAGACGGGCATCTTCTTGAGCTGACCTCTTGACACAAGGCGATCCATAAAAAGCATTTGGCTTTCTCGGTTTTCTCTGCTTATGCGCTCATGCATACCCATTATTTCATAAATAGATTGGCGCTGGAGCTCTCGCTCATGGTCGAAGAATCGCATAAGACGGGCATCTTCTTGAGCTGACATTGCCAAATCCATTTCTTTAAGTTGGTCAACCATAAGACTGGTCATTGCCTTGGTCGCTCGTTCAACCCTTGACTGCTTCCTCTTCCTTGAAGGCACATTATAGACCTGCACACTTGCTGCATGCTGCAATAGATATGTTGTTTGTTTAAAAGTTGTAATGTATATAGTTATAATTATTTTTTTGAAATGTTTTATGTATCAAAGTTTACCTGTTGTTTTTTCTTTTTATAAATTATATGAACAATGACAGACTTTTAAGATTTGTTAAAGTTTCCTTATCAAAGTTTAAGGGTGGGTTTTTTTTGGATTTTTAAAACTTTTATGAACAAAGTAGGATCTTTTTACTATACTTTACTATACTTTAGTTCGTTAATGGTACTGTTCAGGGTGTCCTCTGTGGTAGCTGTCGAATCCATTTCGCATGGTTCCGGCTCTGGTGTGGAATCCTCTATGAGGAGCGGAGACAAAAGGCAAGACGTGCTGTTTTCAAATGCCACAGTGTAGTCAGAGGCACTGCAGGAGGACGATAGGGAAATAGGATTTGATAGGGCACTGTTCCCAAAGACCATGTTGCATTGGTCATAAAATGGCCAGTTCTTCCGGGCAGCACCACTCTTCCTCATATTGTGGTCGTGCACCTAAGCATATTGCTTGCATAGAGCTTGCTGCACTTGCTGCTGCGTGCGCTTTATTCCCCTCTCTGTGAGGATCTTGGCAATTCCTGAGATCTGTTTCTGGATCTCCTCCTCCCGCCTAATTGCTAAAAGCTCACGGACCTCCTCATCTTTCCAGTGAGACATGGCTGCTGCTTCTATCCCTGTCTTTATCCGCAGCATAATGTTGACATCATGTCCAGGCGTATCTCTCCCTCCAATCAGCTTTCTTCAGTACGACCCGGGTTTAAAAAAACCCGGGTCGCACCGTTCATACTGCTGGTAACACGGGTCTGACACAGGAATAATCCTTGTTAAAACCCGTGTCTGATTCCCGGGTCGCGGCAGGTGTGACCGTTCACACTGAGCCTCGACCCGGGTTGTTTGGGCTTGCCCCTGCAATATCCCGGGTTTTTGGCTCAGTGTGAACGGGGTATAACACATTGATTTTCTAATGGTACTTGCTTTTTTTTATTACAGCAACAGCTATATAACCTAGACAGTAGTATTCAATCTTTAAATGTATAAATCATGTTTCTGTCCACCTTACACCTGTTTATAGAGAGCACCCTAGAACAGATGAGGTGCCATCACTGTTTGGGTTGCAAGTTCAATGAAAACACTGGACAGAATCCAAACTTACGCAAAATGCTTTATTGTGCTCGCAAGTAGAGGAAAACGACAATGTTTGGTGTGTCTGCATGTACACAGACTGCACTTCCAGTTTTGGTCTGGATCCTACTCATCCTGATCTATAAAAGTAATCTTACCAATGAAGAGGTGGGATGGAACAGGATGTATACAGATTATACACAAAGTGGGGTGTATTTTAATTTTACAGCAAGGGCTTCTTTCCTTCTTTATGCCCTGTCCTGACTTCTGCAATGTCCATTTTAAGTGAGAACAGTACAGAAAATATAAGGTAGGGTGAACGAATCATAAGTCCACCCATGCGAGGATAGTGATTATCCCTTGCACACACAGGACACAAAATAGAGTGGGAATTCGGTTCATTATAATCAAAAGGGTCCATCCACATCTAAAATGTTTATTTCTAGTAACTCACTTATCACTTAATTACAGAGCTGTTGTTATAGTCATTTGGGCAGGATAAAGACCAACGTTTCCATTACGTTTCAAGGCGTAGCATGTTTAAGCTAGAGTATTTACTACGCACTCCCCTAGGCAGTCTCCTCGGCCGTACGCACTTTTGCCGTTTTACGCTTGCCAAACCCTTCCTTAACTTTTCAAAGCGTAACTACTGACGTATGTAAAGGCTTCAGGTACGTTAGTGCCTAAGCACGCCCATACTGTACGATTTAAATGCCTCACCCTGCCTCCGAAGCGTAATTACGGGTGTCTTATGGCTGTCACGCCCCTTCGTTCATAGTTACGCTGTTGATAGGTGGCGGGTATGTACGTTCAGAGTTACGTGGCGTAACATCTGCCGCACATATGCGCAGTACATACAAAACAGCGTTTTTACGTCACTGGGTAACGTAAATACACTAACGTACGTAGCTCAGGATCTACCCTATGATGTGTAAGGATACTCACTTTGAAAGAAAACATGAAAATCTGAATTTAATCCTATATGACAGGCAGTCTGTGGAGTCACTGGCAGAGAGACTTAGCAGAAGTAGAGTGAGAAGGAAAGTAAAATTAAAGGGGAAGTAACATTAAAGATTATTTAAAAAGTGATGTGTCAGTATGAAAATAATCCATAGCGGAATTAGTTACAATAGACTAGATAATGTGACAGTTTTTGTAGTCACTAGAGTAGGCATGTCAAACTCAAAGTCTCATATGCAATTTTTCTACAGCCCCTAGTAATTCTCCATTCTTATGTCTCTATCTCCCAGTAATTCTCCACACTTCCCAGTATTCCCCATCATGTGTATCAAGCTCCCAGTATCTCCCATCATGTCTCTCCAGCTCCCAAAATCCCTCATGTGTCTGCAGCTCCCAGTATCCCACATAATGTGTCTCCAGCTCCCAGTATTTCCCATCATGTGTCTCCAGCTCCTAGTATTCCACATCATATGTCTCCAGCTACCCAGTATTCCCCATTAGTATGGGTCCAGCTCCCCAGTATATCCCATTCATATGGCTCCAGCTCCCAGTAATTCCCCATTCTAGTCTCCAGCCTGTTTATACCTTACTTACCTTTGATGCCTTCCATCCGTATCTCTCCTTCGTAATGCGCGCCATCTTCCATCTCTTCTGTGTGACACTGGCCGTAAAGGAGTTTCCTCTTGTCGGCAATGCAGCAGTTACACAGGACAGCTACAAAGGGGCTTTGCTATCAGCTTTCCTGTTTAACTGCTGCGGTGGCTGATAGCAGGCCCTTTTCAGCAACAATCACCGGACCTCACTGTGTGAGATGGGGCCGCAAAATTAAAGCTTTTTCTGCCCGCGGACCGAGTTTGACATGCCTGCTCTAGGGTAAGAGAAAGAGTATATGAAACATTTAGAAATAGCTTTTCCCTCCAAATTCCCACACAAATTCATGCTGCATTTACTGAAGTATAATGTAATAAATGAATAGAGATGTGATTATAAACAGGAAATTATATGGAAAATTGCTGTCTCTGCATTCACATTCACAAGTAATACATTGTCCTCTCCGCTGGTGTATTTGCTTTTTATAATGTAGTGACCAGGGACAACATTAGCTATTTGGTGTTAAATTACACAAGTAACGACTTGTCATATCAACAGGCGTCTGTTTTCAAAACAGGTGAAGTTTTTCAAGAATTTTTTAAAAAGAATTTGAGTAAAAAAAGCCATGAAAAACACTTTTGTGGCATATATCAGTATGTCCACCCCAGGGCCGTAACTAGGGGTGTGCGATAGGGGCAGCCACCCAGGACACCAAGCTTAAGAGGGGCACCAGCAAGCATATATTTCATGTTAAATTGGTTTGGAATTTTTCCTTTTTGCCCCTGGCGCTAAAATTTCTTTATACGGCTCTGGTCCACCCTTTTATGAAGCTGGTATAGTACTTTACATGTATCAATGGCCAGTAAATTTATTGTAACCAAATAATCCTTATTCATAATGCCTAGATAGACAGAAACAACCCTATTCCTCCATTAAATAAAATTGTTATTATTATTGATAACGTTTATTAATGAAGCACCAGATGGTATCCGCAGCGCCATACAAAGGCGATAGCTATATATGCAACACATTTAACAGAAAAGATACAACTTCAAATAAATAAGAAATACAATACAAGTATAATGCAAAAATTTAAATATAGTAGAAGATTGAGGAGAGAGATAGACATTAGAGAGAAGAGGTGGGGATTAATGAGGATAGAGTATTTGGTATTATGTCAAGCCCAAAGTGATAATTTAAGACATTAAAGTTTAAAATGGCTACTGCAGCATGCATGTTTCCAAAAGGAATGGACATGGAAAGGGCTAAATGACAGAGGACCGGATTCACACCTAAGAAGCTCTGGCTTCTTAGGTGTGTATTTTTAAGATGTACGTACTGCGTACTTTCGAATGTCCCTATTTCTGAAATCACCATCTGACCGGGGACTGCAACTGCTACGTACCAGTTATTTAAGTAGATTGCCTCTTTAAAGACTGCACGGAGTAGCTTAGTAAGCAGTGTTCACCCCAGAAAATGTTGCCAGCCGGGTGGTATTAAATAGCAGCTGGGTGGGAGCAGTGTAATACTTTGCAATAATAATACTTGACGGGATCCAGACATGCGTTGCCACTGCGAAACGCCTCGCTAGTGCTGCACTACTGGGAACTAAGCCTTTACGGTCCAAGACTGAAAGCTGGAGATCACAATCAACGTTTTGGTCAGGTCTGGCCGGGTGGTAAGCTAAAATTGCCGGGTGGAGTAAGAAAGAGGGGTGCTTATGCTGCCTTGGGTAGGATTTAGTTAGAAGTGGGTTTTAGATTAGCTGGGGAGGGGGAGAAGAGGCATTGTCTGTGCATAGTTTCCTTCTTAAGAAGGAAACTACGCACGGTAAGATAAGGTAGCCCTATGGCACTCTTAAGTGCCATAAGGTACCTAAAAATAGGGGGGTGGGTTAGGGGCAGGATGGGTGAGTTAGGTGCGGGTCTGTCTGCACCTAACTCACTCCTACTTGTGAATACGGTCCAGAATGCACACCCAAGCAGGCTACCAATGCAAACACGGTGCAAAATATTTAGTAGCAGCAACAAGGCTTATTTGTGTGTTCAAATGCCTATTCTTCCTTCCCCTGGAACCTCGATCTGTGATATCTTATAGCAGACATAGGCAACTCTAGTATTGTGAAACTACAACTCCCAGCATGTTTCAACAGCATAATTATAGCTGAAACCTGACAATACATAATGGGACATAAATAGCCTATGCTGGGCTTAGAAAATTTCAGAGGAGACTTGGGGGAAGCCCTCTAATCATCCAATGGGCTGCACTTTAAACCTGGCATTAAGCTTAAATAATCAGTTTTAAAGAATGAAGCACAAATATGTACTTGTATATAATACCAGTAAGTTTCTTGAATAAGTGATACAAGCTAGAACAAAGAAATCTCACAACGCAGAGTGGAGCTACTGGCCACAAGTGTAAGCTACACTACTTCCATTACTATTCCATACCCTCCAACATGACCCATTCCATTAGGTACAAAATTACAAAATACTCTGCTCCTCAGTTTCCAACTATCAGTTACTATGGTCACCACCTTTATAAGTTAATTCACTGAAACCAGGTGAGTGTGACATTTAGAAGCTCAGGAGTGGAGTTTTAAATATCAATAGTAAAGTACATAGGAATAGCATCTAGTGAAACATGCACATTATTATCTCCTTTTTCTATGTTAACAAAGGTAAAAAGGGAAAAGATTCAAATAATTATGGGAGTGGCAGCATTAATATATTAAACAATAGTTGTGGAACTTTAGCAAAGTACTATTTTGGAAATGATTGATATATTCAAAAGAGCAGCAATAAGCAAATTAAAACACTATAGGGGTGCATGGTTCTAGAACCTTTACCATATAAGGGTTTGCATTATTACTTTAATATGTTCATATGACAATTTTTATTAAAGAAAGGAAAATATATGCAATTATATAAATTCAAGCATATTAAACACGTGTGACAAGTAATAAGAAACAAATATGACATGCAAAGGGGCCTAGGTTTACACGTTGCCCATCTCTGCCATAGAGTTGATAAAGCTATTAATATGCTCCTATTTGCATAGGGGGTCAGTGGGTTTTTCCCCTCAAAATTTTTAGCAATCATCATGTTGGCTGCACTAGGGAATTTGTCAATGGTTTTAAAGGAAAGTTATAATCTGCTGAATCATATTGATAAGCACTTACTAAAAAGGGATATTACCAGGAAAGTTACCCAAATGAGGCAATGACTCACATGAATCACAAGATCCGTGTCTTATATTTCTGAATTGAGAAGTCTTACCACACTAACCATCCACATCATTACTCAGTGATGCAGTGAAGTTTAGTTTCCATTAAATTATCACATGTACTCTGACTTTCTATTTTGCTTTCACATAGGGGAGGAGTAGATGATAACTAGAGGTTATACACTTCCTCTCCCTAAAGCTGCCGCAGCTATACACAGATATGTGACGATTCTCCACCCAGCACATTCCCCAAACCTGCCTCTACACATCCACCACGCTGCTCTCTGACTAATGAGGTAGCTCCAGGGATTGTTTCAGTGCTGTGTGCTATTATTGTGCTGTGCCTCCTTTCACACCAACGGTGCACAGTAACCCACACTGACAGAGCGGCAAGGATTATTTCCCATCACTGCAATGTGGATTTTAACCCTGAGACGTGGATGCTCTTTCTTTTCTACTAGTTCACCCCTGGTAAGTTCCCATCTCCTCATTGATCTCTGTTTGTAGAAGTTAGGCATCTGTTATAAGTTATTCAGACAGAACAGGGGCTGTATTCATCAGCTCAAGCTGTTTACTAGTTGGGATTCGTGTACAGCTGGCTGTATTATCTTATTCTAAAACCGTAATGAGACAGATGCCTTGCTCCCTATTACTTATACTAATGAATTAAGTTCGAAAAATAAAGTTTTATGTCAAAAATATAGTTTTTGTAGAAATAGCACATTTACCTCAGTCCCTTCATGCTAACATGCATTTTAAGTTTTATTTTACATTTTTTATATCATACCTTACTTTTTTGTATTAATACATATGTATTTTTCCTTGAACACAAAGCTCTGGCATACAGTATATATGCAGTATCATATAAGAGGGTAAAGCTGGTGACCTATCATTGTGTGCTGGGGTAAACACATGGGGCCTGATCCAGAGCTACGCTGTGCCGTACTTCGTAAGTATGGCCAGCATAGCTCATAAGTACTCCCCCGACTAAAACCGTAATGAGACAGATGCCTTGCTCCCTATTACTTATACTAATGAATTAAGTTCGAAAAATAAAGTTTTATGTCAAAAATATAGTTTTTGTAGAAATAGCACATTTACCTCAGTCGCTTCATGCTAACATGCATTTTAAGTTTTATTTTACATTTTTTATATCATACCTTACTTTTTTGTATTAATACATATGTATTTTTCCTTGAACACAAAGCTATGGCATACAGTATATATGCAGTATCATATAAGAGGGTAAAGCTGGTGACCTATCACTATGTGCTGGGGTAAACACATGGGGCCTGATCCAGAGCTACGCTGTGCCGTACTTCGTAAGTATGACCAGCATAGCTCATAAGTACCCCCCCGACCCCCCCCCCCCTCCCCTGTCCTGGCGTACTTACCCACTGTTACGCCGGCTGAAGGCTATCTTAACTTCAGCCGGCGTAACAGTGGATAATTACGCCGGGAAACAAATCGTAGCCCCCTAACCCAGCCCTCCCTTCCTAATTTCCCTCTCTCCCCCCGCCTACCTTCCGTAACGATGCCTGATCCAGGGCACTCTGAATAATCGATTACGCCGGGTAACTTAAAAGCAGCCGTAGGTCTGGATCTGCCCCATGGGCACCACTCCTTTCATCCAATGGGCAATGTGAAAGGGATATATACCAGTGGTCAAAATGGCGGCATAAAAAAATGTATAAATAATAGAAGTAAATGAAGATTTACAGCTTTTCAATTAAAACAGTGGGAGACGTGACGGTATGGCATACCCCATATACCCCCTCACTTTGAGCCCTGGTATATAATACATAGTGGTCTGTTGCTTATGTGAAATGTTGGTGGGAGTCAGGGGAGCACATATTAGCCTCAGATGCTAAATTTTGTCAGCCTGTCGTATATTTCAAATAAATAAAAATTGAAAGTTGCCCACAGGCCAGGGGGCAGATATCATCCAGAGGCCACACAGTATGCAGATTTGTACTGCAGATATAATTAAAGACCATTTACAGATGCTTTGTAATGACAAAATTTACTCCAATAAAAGTATTGTCAAGAACCATTTGTTTTGAGTGTATTTAAAAGCAACCTAAACATGAGATGTTGCTTTTACAGTTACTAGAGGACAAGCTGTAAATCCCATTTGCAGGGGATGGTGTTTTTGGCCTAGAAAGATAACATTTGTTCAAAGCTTGTCTCTGATCTGTGTGTACAATTGTGTTGCCATCATTATCTGCTTATTTGATCATTCTCTGTGGCCTTATCACAGTATTGAAGTCTTCAGGGAACAAGGTGTCAAGTAGAACTGTTTGGTGAAACATTTTCAAAATAGTTTAGCAGTGATTTTGCTTGTTTGTTTTTTCAGTTAAATGAAAATGTACCTTAGGGAAAATTGTGCAAATTATTTATTTAATATTTCAGCTGGAAATGGAATGCTAACCGTTTCATAATAGCAAATTGTAGATAATGATCTTTAGATGTGGTATTCAATAAAATATGAACAACATATGTAAACACAGCATAACCATCATCTTTGATTTAGATAAATTGTATACAAGTTATGACAAGCCAGTAGCTATTCCATTATCCACATTTTTATCCATTTTTTTTATGTTTTTGTGTTAGTATACATATCATGTTTTCTTAGGTATTCTGCTATTTTATTGTGGTTGTCATACCAACCATTCATATTACAGTTCATTTAGTAAGTAAGGAAGCTTTAGAAAACTCTTTTGAGCTAATCTGCACTGTAAAAGTATCTCCCTTCGTCTTATCCCTCTGCCATCACATGACAAGCTTAGTATCTGAGTTGCTTTGTTGCAAACATGCATGTCTATCTTGAATAGAGTTTATGTAAAGAGATAATGATTTGTTGTTGGACAACTAAAAAATAGATCTGATGCATGTTTGAAAACTAATTAACAAGACTATTAAACTAAATTTAAAAAAATACCTATAATAAAATGTTCAATGTTAAATTGAAGTGTTAGCTGGAAAAGACCATTGGTGTTCAATGCATGTAACTTGATAGCAGTGTCTTGCAAAAACTACTTGTAACACACTCTACAGAAGCTGTACATTTATAATACCTTGTTTTTGTAGACTGAAGACATTATTTTAAACCATGTGTATTAGTTCAGTATAAAAACATGACCGCTTTCTTGTACTGTTCACACTTTGTCATAAGCATCTCTCAACTTACTCCTGCCAATTTTCAGCTGTCCAGCTGTTGTGGAACATTTAAAGCCGGCCATACACTGGGACGATTACTGATCCCAGCAGGAGGTGGCCCGATAAATAGGACGATATCCTGGCAGGGAAAGGTCCTGTTATCGGTGCCGTACAGCAGAAGAGGGAGGCATTAGAAGAAGATTGGCTGATTGGCTCCGCTTATAAATTATACATGTCAAAGGATCAAATAATTGTACAAACGCATTTCTGGAAGGTTTATTTACCGTTTAAAAAATGTATTTTGCCCACTAACTACAGCGATTAATTGCCCTGAACACTTGATAATTGGCTGATCAGGTCAATAACCGTTTTAGTGTCTGGGCAGCTTTACGCTATAAAATTGATATCCCTAAGACAACCAGTGCTATAATCATGAGACAGATTTACTTTAATTGTTTTAAATTCAGTGGCATAATATGCCTTATATAAGTAAACATTAATAAAATAATAATAAAAACATTTATAATTTAAATAAATTTGGTATATTTATGTCGGTAGAAATGCAGCCTTATATTTGCTAATTTAAGAGCTATTTATCAGTTTGAGGTAAAAAAAGCTAATTTTTGTATTGCTGCAATATATTAAACTATTGCTGGGTACACATTTGCACAATTTCTTTGGCTCCTGACAAAAATGGTCCTTTAGTCGAAAACTGTGAATCGTGTGCTACCTGACTCCATCAGTCAGTAACTATCCAGCAGTGGCGTAGCTATAGCTTTTTCATGGGGGGGTTTTGGGGTGGAAAAAATAGGAAGATAGGTAAGTATAATAATAACATAGAACGCTATGCTTACGCGTGGCCCCTCTCGCGTCGCACCTCATACTGCATTCGCTTGAGACCTGAAAATTTGTCACTGCGCATTCAAGGCCATTGTTCAACCTATATGCCGCAATGCGATCTGTATGTCTCTAACAACGCGCCATCCCAAGCGTAAGCTATAAATTGGCAATGTGTGTGTTGTTTATTTGCAGCGTCACCCACACTATTCCTAGAAGAGTGCCTTCCTCGTTTGCTGCCCTTTAAGAGGGTGGATGCAGCGCGACGCCTACCGTCTGGCCTGTTTCAGTGACACCTTTAATTGTGCCAACTGATCTTTTGAGTACCTACTATGGAAATCCCATTCTATCTGGTGTAAATTTCATTTTCGATGGGGGCGGGGTTTGAACCCCTTAGCTACGCCAGTGCTATCCAGTCATACATCTTGAATCTGCTGGTAGCAGTGTTCTATTTGTAAATCACTTGGCCATTCCCCAAAAAGATATGTAGCAATATGGTGGGACAGGTGGAAATGTAAATTGCCCCATCTGCAGATAATTGCTATTATGTGTATGCAGAACGGCGGCAAAACGGTATAGATATGCTTCCGACCAGGCCCGATTCCTCGGGGGGCGAACCATGCTATTGCATGTGCCATGCCCTTAGGTGACTTAAAGATTACTCTGCCCTCCCACGGTCACATAGACTGTGCTCACATAGACGCCAGCCGCACCAGATAACAGATGCGGCTGGCATCATTCAGCTATACTGTACTGGATATACAGAGCTCCTGCAGGAAGCTTGTAGTGCCAAATCTTTCTCATTGAATAATGCTATAAGGCAGCATTATTCATGGAAATAGATTTGATCCTATAGGGCTCCCATGGGAGCCCTGTATATCCAGTACTGTTTGGGTGAATGCATTCAAGCACTGTGCCGCAGAGTATGGCGCAAGAGGGACAAGGTAAAGGTAAGTGAGTGTAGAATAGGTTTTTAATAAGTTAAGTTATATAAGGGGCACAAAAGGAGGCTGAATACACATAAGGGGCACAAAAGGAGGCTAAATACATATAAGGGGCACAAAAGGAGGCTGGACACATAAAAGGGAGGCTGGACACGTATAAGAGGCACAAATAGAGGCTGGGTAGATATAAGGGGCTCAAATGGAGGATGATGGACACACAACAATTGGTAAAAGTGGATGACTGGGCACATACAAGGGGATAGAAGTAAAATGCTGGATGCATACCTTATTTTATTTTTTTTGGGGGGGGGGGAGCAATACTCTTTGCTATGATATACTGTTTCCCTGGCTATCAGATCATTTTGTTGTGAGCTTTGGACATTGTAAAAGTGTGTACCAGGCTTAAACCCTAACCTACCATTCACCCATACATTGGTAGACAGTCTTGGATTAGGAGTTGGATAATCGACTCTCAAATGTGTGATGTTACTGAATGCCAAGTTTGAGTTTACAATTCCAATCAAAGAAAAAAAAACAAAGGAGAAGATATAGTAAAAAAAAATACAAATAATAACACCTGTAGTAAATTTGGGATGGGATGGGACTATAGATTTAATGATTTGAATTAGCCAAACTTTGCTTTTGCCAATATTCTTGTAGTCAAAGGTGTGGGGAATGTGTCTGATGGTGCTAGTGTGCAAGGTTTACTGCTAGTACATATCTTTGGATATATGAACTGAAGTTACAAAAGTTTGAACAATAGGGCATTTCAGCCTCTTAGTTGTGTGCATAGGTATTTCTACTTCTTGGATTACTCCCTTTATGTGTTAACTTTGTTTGTTACAAATTCAGTACATGTGATAATTATTAAATTCTGAATGCATATAAAACGAAGTCCTCTGCTAAAAATGGAGCTCTCATAATGATACCAGTCCTAGCCAAAATAAAACCAAATGGCTCCTTGTAACTCATTTTGCTATGTTGCAGTGTAACAGTCCTGCAGTGAAACTAGTTGCCTGCCCCAAAGCAATGAGTGGTTTTCTGTCATTTAAGAATATAGCCTTGAAACATTTGCCTGTGGTGATGTAAACAGCAGACAGCTAATCTAATTAAAAACACAGAACCTTGGAGGCTAATCTGCATTGGGGGAGGAATATTGTGCCTGAGTTGTAGGTCTTTTGTTAACAAATGTTCAAGTCAAAGGATACAAAGTTCAATATATGATATTAGGACTGTCATTGAGTCTTCTGAGCTTTGCATAGCAAGCTACACACTTATTTATATTTATGGTTCTTTTGATCTAAGTGGCTACATTATGGGTTCCATTTGCCGCTGTTAACACCCATTTTACATTTACACGCAACCGACAGCTAAATGTTGGGTGTGTGTATTTTATAATATGGCCCCAATTAGAAAGTCCTGCCACCGGACCTGACGCTTTCCGAACGACCGGATAGGTTAATACAGGGAAGGGAATGTATTTTAGTAGGGTGACCTTAGGGCAGGCATAGGCAACCTGCGGCTCTCCACATGTTGTGAAACTACAATTTCCATCAAACCTTGTCAGGTACCAGCTATGCTTTTGCAGGTAATGCATGAAGGGACTTGTAGTTCCGCAACACCTGGAGAGCCGCAGGTTGCCTATGCCTGCCTTAGGGTTAAGCTGCATAGATGGGAGAAGGGGAGGCTTGTGATTAGACTGCGGCGAATGGAAACTTAGGTTTAGGCTGCAGGAAAGGGAGGGATAGACAGGCTGAAGGAAAGGGAGGCATAGACTTAGGCTGCAGGGAAGGGAGTGTTAGGGTAATGGAAGGGTGGGTTAGGTGAAGAATTAGTTTAAGGGTTTGAGTAGGGTAAATAGAGAGTGTTGATTACCTGTCTGCGGCGGGGCAGGAAGTTTCTGATAAGCTCCATCTTCGAGAATGGGGTCTCAAAAACCTTCCTTTTAAAAAAGGGTCATTCTCTGTGGTGACCCACTCTCCTTCGTTACTTAGGTAATATATCATTGTAATGATATGCTATCTCTGCTAAATTGATCATTTTTTTAAGCTTCTTCTGCATTGTTGGTGACATGCATTTGTATGAATTGGAATAAACAATTAGATTACATCTGCATATACTCTTACGCTTCATGGGGAAGACCAATCCATAATTAATCATTCAGGTCAAATCGTATAACAGTTTATATTAGTATTATATTTATATATAAAAGATGGTGATTTCCTTAGACTGTAGTTTTGATTGTTTTCCTGCAGACTATTATGTATTATTACAGTTCATTATGTCTCTTTAATCATCGCTAGAATCATTGTGTGTGTTTTATTATGGTAGGAGTATGTTCACTATTGCACTTAGTAACATTTGTCACCACCAGGCTGGAGGCTGTTTTGGTTCACAAAGGGATTTTAAAGTGACGTAGGAGACAAAGTACCATTAATTGGCCACCATTGCCCTGACTTGAATGTCTTTTGTTCTTTAGAATAAACTGAAACGTACCTTCGTCTTTTTAATAAGGTCTCTCAGATCTGTTGTTGGTGAGTTTCAGCTTTTAACTTAATCCCAATTTTTGCTATTTGTTAGATGATCTGTCAACCAGTGAACTGCCACCGGCCTGGAGCAAACATCCCTTATGAGTCACAACATTCTAGGAAACCTTTCTGTCATTAGGGCATTAGTCCAACTGGAACATAAACACGAGGCACATGACACCTCGGGGGATGCAGGACACGAAATGATGACATTTAGGTTCCTCTTTTATTCTATTCAGCATTTGTAAAAAATAAATAAATAAATGCAAATACTGTTTAGACCTAATTAACTATTTAAAATTCCAAGAAGATAATAAACACTGCATGTGGATTCCATAGTTTATTTCAACGTGTAAAATTATATTTATTTTCCATTTATAGCAAAGTTATACAAATATATTATACTATTTACAACTCTGTTTATTCAGATTTTATTAAATAATTAAGTTCTAATTGTGTACCTTTTGTTCTCCAGTGTACATCATACTGGCATGGCCTAGCTGGACAGAAGCAGCAGTTTGGCTGTGTAACACTATTTTCTGCCTCGCACCATTATAATATGATCATATATGATTTGTTTTTTCATATATTTGCTGATAACATGTATTTCAAACTCAGAATTCATCTGAAACAGATGAACATCTTGGGAGTAATACATATAAAAGTTATTTTAACCAAAATTTTAAACATCAGGGACCCTAGGTGATGTCATTGGTGACGTCACATAGGGACAGGGCCCGGCAGACGCTTTAACAGCGCGCCGGTGCGCAGAGAAGAAGTTTCCTGCGCCTTGGCCGTCTACTAAATAGCGCTGAGCATCAAGTATCGGTGGTAGGATACCGCCTTTTCCTGCTACTACAAAGCTAGGTATGTATCGGCAGGCCCCCATCAGGTCCGATGGGGCCCCCATCAGGTGGTGGCCCTGCACACAAGCACTGACCAGCTTTACTTTTACATTTAGACTAGGGCTGGGAAACCTCCTCATTTAGCTACTGGAAGGTTGTTATTATCAGTTATCAATTATTAACAATTGTTGTCTCTAAAGTTGGGGTTGGCTCCAATACAGGCTTTATTACAGGTGTGCAATTATTTAGACTAGGTATCCTGGTCTATTGCATAGGGATCTCTGTTAGCTAGCGCTGGTGTGTTCTTTTTACTTTTTCTTCTAATTAATCAGGGCCTAACCAGCCCTACCTAGCAGCGTCTAACAGATATCCTTATAATTTGCTAATCGATTCATATGTGACATATGTAAGTATTAATATAAATATACTGTCTTATATATAAAAAACTTTTTCTGAGAAATATTCCAAGCGCCTGTCGGTGTAGTATTGTTGTCTGGGAGACCTCACCTTTCAACTATTATACTCTAAATCTGGTCCCAGTTCTTTAAGATAGGTGTATATTATTT
>WWET01003092.1:162442-175547 GCA_011038615.1 Limnodynastes dumerilii | reverse complement strand
GGAATGTAATGTTCAAGAAAAACAGCGCTATTTCAGAGGAGGACTTGACAGAAATGGTTTTAGAATTTAAAAGAAAACGCGGTAAGAGCATTTCAACAGAAAGGGAGCTTGACTTAAGAGGTTTAACAAATCAAAACCATGAAAAGAGAAGTATGGAAAATATTTATTATGAGGCAGAAGTATTCAATGTTCCCCACTCTATAAACCCTGTCCCTAAGCCACGAAGGACATTTCGCTATGCCAACTGTAATCATCATGAGGAACGTATGGACAATTATCACAATCATAGGAGGAGAAAGTCTGTAGACGAAAGTGACACAGAATCTTCAGATCCTTCAATTCCAACACCTGAGCCAAAGAAGTCTGGCAACCGGAAACTGAGACCTAGATCCAAAAGGTCAGTTGATTTATGTTTACTGTATTTTAATTTAGTAATGGATTTATACATAGCTGGGCTCCTGGGCTGTGCTTCATGGTGATTGGAAGAGCTTGTCACTTCACATATAGTAGCAACTAATGTTTTAAAATAATGTTCTGCATAAAATGTCTGCCACCCCTTCCTACCTCATGTCCTTATACTTCATTCTCAGTGACTTGTGACTTTGCATAATGCTAGCAATAGCAAGCTTGCACTTTCCACAGACTCTGTCTCCATCCCGCTCTTTATTACATTAGCAGATATAAGAGGTGAAATATAGTCAAGGCTTCATAGCTAAGAGCCACTAATACAGCCTCCACTTTTCTAGCTAGCACATATTGTCCATTTGTAGGGGCCACCCAGGAACATTATAAATACTGGTATGTGGTAATATGTTTGTTATACAGTGTTGCAAGCACCATTGAATCATTGGTGATGTAGGATTTCACCTTGTTGACTGAGAGTAGTCCTGGCCCTAAACACGATCAATTGAATCTACTGAAATTCAACAGATTATACTATCAGGTTTTTTGTTTTTATATATTAAAGTGTTTTTTTGTTTGGTTGCCATTCATGTTCTCTATATTGTTCACAAATGTGAGTTTTACCTTGTTTCTTTTAATGTACTAAAGTTTAATGTAGTATTTTTTTTTTATCCAAAAGCTCCAACAATTTACGTAGCAGTATGTTATTTGAGAGAGTTGAACCTAATCCAGACTTAAGAGCATTTTCCTTACAAATTAAGGGCCATATTCAGAGAACAGTTGGTAAAAGTTTCGCAATTATGCACACGGCCATTGCATGGCAACACTCATGACACTCCCCTCACACAGAAGGGTTGCTGGAGACTTATGAGTCCATCGAGCACTCTGATCTTTTAGTTGGATTTTCCTCGCATGTAATACTTCCATACGTGCGTATTTAACTAAACGCGCCCTCAAATGCTCATTTAAATTCCCCCCCACCACCACTTTCACGTATCTTTCTCCGGACGGATTACAACCACACCCCTCCACACGTATGTTCACAAGTGTGATTCACAAGTCCGTGCCTAATGGACTTCTGTGCGTAATATCAACATAGATAGCGTAAATTTAGTTACTACGCATGCGCAGTTCATCCGATCCTAAAAATACGCACGGAACTCCCTGCAAAAATGGTTCTCTGAATACGGCCCGAAGTTGCTAAAGTTTGCATGTAAGCGGCTAGTTGTGTACTCCAATGACACTACGTGCTCACAGATGGATTTTAGTGGGCTTACATGTTTATAAGTCTACCTGGATCAGTGCGTGTGGAATACTCTGACATATGGAAGTGCCTCTTTCAGCCCATACTGTTTAAATGCCTTCCCCTGCCCACATTGGGTATCCTTGCATGTAAAGAGTTTTGTCACGCCCCGATGTACAGAAAATAATTCCATATGTTCAGAGTATCCATGCGCAGCAGATGCGATAACACAGCACGACTAATGCGTGATGTTTGAGTAAGTCGACTGTCGTTATTAAGTCTGGATATAGTACTTTATTTGTAGTTCTGTGGGAAATAGCGGTCTGATTTATTTATTTCAAAATGATGAGATAGTTCCTATTATTATTATTAGTCTGTGTACCTTTGTGTAAGTCCTGCTTTTATCTTTGCCATTCCTGTCCCTCTAACGTGACAGACATTGAATGTTGTGATTGATCTGTTGGCATCTTTGTCTTTAGGAAATCCTTTGAGTTTGAAGATGTTCAAACATTCAGACGCTTCATACAACAAACAAACCACCCTCAGATCTCTGAAGAGCCCAGTGAGCCCTCACGATCGACTCTCTATCACACACTGTCAGAAGACAATATCTACGAGGACATCATGTGTAGGTTTTCAATTACATATACATTTATTACACTTTTTTTTATAACATTTTAGGAAACTTTTTCCAGCACTGAGTTATGTGAAAAACACAGTTAAGTAAAAATGTAAAACTATCCACCAAAAATACAGAACTGCATTGTAAATACATTAAGTTGTATGCTATGTATCCCTGTTTAGTTAGACTTTTTAGGGCTGACTCAGAGTCAGGAGCAAAAAGCTGAAAAATCTTTTTCCGCTACAATTTAAAGTTAACATAAGTTGAATTCCTTCTAAATGCAAACCTTTATTTCAGATCCTCCGAAAGAGAACCCTTATGAAGATATCAAAATATCACCCTTGCCCCTATGGAGGGCTCCATCCACGTGGAAGATACCTCCTCCACGATGTACAATCAAAGCACCTAAGGTTGGTAATCTCCACTTTTGTACTTTGTTTCATTATTGCTTTGGTGTTAAGGTAACTCCATTTATGTAAGATTTTACTGCCTTATGTCTGCGTGCACATAGTATATATCTTCCAAATGAAATATGAAGTCACAAGTCAGAAATGATTAGATTATTTTCTTTTGTTATTGCTTAAGTATTAAAAAGATTTCAATTTCATGACTTATTATCATCGCTACATATTTCCACTAAGTGGTAAAACTTATTTTTCAGATTCCTTCAAAACCAAACTTCTTGAAAAGACAAACTCTGGAGCTGAAAAGCACCAAGTTATATATTCACAAGAAGACTGCCAAGGATTCCACATTACCCGTTACACTGATGGAATGGAAAGTGTTCCGGAATGGAGGAGAGACAGCTAAGAGGAGGAAGAAGTTCCCCAGGGTACGTTAGGTTGTGAGCTGCCCAGCAGTGTCATTTGAGCAAATGTATACACTTCTTCAGATTTCTCAATGTTTCAAAGCGTGACACAAGACTTAAGTTCTTTCTTTTGTTCACCTACACGCTGGGCAATTCTAGAATTTTGGATACAAAAGATCAAAAACTAGCTCCGATTACACACCTGTCATGTTTTTAGCCTCAACCTATGAGTGGATAGTAGAAATGGGATTGTGTGAGATAATAATCAATGGTGACATAGAAACATTGCAAAAATGATGAGTGGGTAGCAGGATTAGTGATGTCACGTCCAAGTAAACTGTGTTGGCATGTCCATGAGTGACAACCTCATTTTCATCTTTATGGGCCACATAAGGGTTAAGTCTGATTAGGTACATGACATGATGTGATCATTATACTTGTCTGGGCTAGTTGGTAACAATAGATACAGCTAGGATTTTATTGAACACTAGACACATTACACTGAAATAGTATCTATAAAACTCAGCATTCCCTTTCTCCCCCAACAAAAAGCAGGTCTGAAAAAAAATAGTTTTTGTGATTTTGCGGAATTCATAGAGGAATATTTACTGTGAAAGTTTTTAGCCCTATTGAAATAGTCTGCAGTTTAAATTAAAGATTGTACTAAGCTTTTTATTTTTGCTGTGTACATTATATAATGAAATATTAGAAATTTGAATTGCTTAAATACCATCAAATATAACTTGTGCCCTTCCTTTGGGATAACCCTGTTTAAAATGGTAGACACGCTCATCCTGTGTTTATAGTTGAAACTGAGCAAGTCTCTGTACAGGATATGATTGTGTTTAACAAGGAAACACACACATTAAGCCTTCCTGCCTCACAACCACGACAACTGAATTTCTTTGGATCTGTCGCTGCTTTTACTTAAACTTCTTTTGTGATTAGGTCCCGTTTTCTTCTCGTTATGCTTCTCTTATACAACTTTACTAATGTGTATTTGATATGTAAGCAAGTGTAACATCATACATATGTCCTCTTACAATAATGGCTACTGTAATATTTCAGCTGGTGATGAAAATACAGGATATTTTTGATGCTAAACGTGGAAAGAAGAAGGTTAAAGTCCAGACCTTTACTGGCCAGGATGCTTCTCCATCAAAAGGTATGTTTTTCTCTTTATGATCTAGTACTATCTTTATAACCTTATCCTTTCCTTGGGATTATAAATTCCAATATTGATCTGTAGTATATAATCTGCTGAGTATCCAAAAATGTTACTGGTTGTATTCCCACGCCTGTGCATCAGTTAACTGCTTTTCACTTGCCTTCACATCAAACTGCATACTAATAACAGTATGTTATTTAATGTGTATATTATTAATTGTCATTGTTTAGGAGAAGCAAGTGAATCTGAAAGTGAGGCAGAGGATCGCCAGAAAAGTAAGCAAATGTATTTATTTTTTTAAATACCATTACTTGTAACTTGACATAAGACATACATGTGCACAGACATTACTTAGTGCATATATGGCTTATGCTAAGTTATTTTTAACCGCATTCATATTATTTCACAGTGTTCATTACATTACCCCTTCTGCTATTGAGTTTTGTTACTCCCGGTGTATGTGATTGTCTTGGGCTGCTGTCTTGAGCAGTTTGTATTGCATATTGGGAATTTTTCAGTTGGAGTTTTTGTATTATATATTTGTCACAAGTCACTTTTGTCACCAGCCACAATATATATGCTTTTAATAATGCCAATCATTTGTATTATCTCTTTTTTTCCCCTTATATAATTTTGGCGACTCTTTTCTAGTTTTACATACAATTGAAGGCTCCTAGGAATCATTTATTCATAGAGCCCTCTCGTTTCTTAGCCTTTTTTACACAGTCTTTTATGTGTAGTAGAAAGGAGAATTGGCTTGGGAAAATTTGTTTCAGTGTCTGTTTTTAATATTTGTATAGGAATTTATTTATGTATATTGGTTTCTGATTTCATTTGATGTTGTCCATATTATATTACTGCAGTTGTTGTTCGATTGTATTTCATTCGCAAATGTCTTTTCAAACCATTAAGCTTTTTTGCTCATTAATAGAATGTAATATACTATGGCTTTACATATTTTAACTCTTTATACTTCACGGCACTGAATTACTTGACTGGTCACATAGTGTTTATAGGGGAAAAATATCAGGTGTTGCCTGGGAAGTTGCCACCACTCCCTATTCTAGTAAACTCAGACAAGATGAATTTTGCCCAAATTTCCCACCATCCACTGTATAAAGGTAATTGTAGACAAAATTGCCAATCTTCTTTTTTTCATATAAAAGTTTAAACACGAGACAATAGGTTTCCAAATCCAGAATACCTGGTTGTTCTGGATGAACCAGCTTGGATATCCAACACGAGGAACATGTGTTTACTTGAACCTTGGGCAGGACTTTTGGCTGTCTACCTTAATCTCCTGACGCCCATGAAAATGTTTCTCAATGTCTTATTTACAGAAAACGTGCTGCATAATGCATTTTTAGCACCTTCAGGTTCTAAGCTCCCTGAAGAGGTGTGGAATATTCTAGACATGTTAAGTACATAAAATATCTAGTAGTATGTAAATAAGCATTATTTACAATAATTACATTTATACTTTTCTTTTTAGAACACCATAAGCGTTTGGCTCATGTCCAGAGTTCGTTGAAGCGGAACCCTCACTATCAGACTTTGGAGAGGGACCTCATTGAGCTCCAGGAGCAACAGCTGTTTGAGTTGTTTGTTGTGGTTTCTTTGCAGAAGAAAACATCTGGAGATGGTTACATCCCATTTATTACGCAACAGTACCCCAGTAAGGTAAAGATACTTCAAGACAGCTTAAGTTTCATTGCTACAGTATTTGTGTGTATGTATATATGTATATATGTGTGTGTGTGTGTGTGTGTGTGTATATATGTATATATGTGTGTGTGTGTGTGTATATATATGTATATATATGTATGTGTGTGTGTGTGTGTGTGTGTGTGTGTATATATGTATNNNNTATGTATGTGTGTGTGTATATATATATATATATATATATATATATATATATATATTCAGAGCTCAAAGTGAGGCGGTATATGATGGTATGTCATACCATCACTTCTCCCTTTGATTTAACCAGGGGCATTCTGCACAAAAAGGAGCAAATCTGCATCTGGACAAACCATGTTGCAATGTAAAAGGCACAAATGAATAAAAAAAATGTACATGCAGGTCATTTTATAGCAAGCTTTGTATTTATTGCACATAAATGCTAAACACCTTTTCCAAACATTAATTTATAGTTAAGCTACAAAACATTATCTCTAAACTCATTCTGTTTGCACATTTTAAGTTTGCTTCCCCTGCAGGTTATCATTTTTCTGCTGTTATTTCCTGATTCTGGACCAGCCCGTTTCTCTAAATATGTATGATGTGTAACATCTTACAGGGCATAAGTGAAGTTTGTATACATGTCTGCTCACACCACTGATTATCTGTTTCAAATGTTAAGCAATATGTATATTGATGTTTTTGAATAGAATGATAACCCATTGAAGCAATCTAAGGATACAGAGGAAAGGCTCAAAGTCATTCCCCAATTTTGCTTCCCTGATTCTAAAGATTGGGCACCCACATCAAACCTTAAAAGGTAACCTATTTATGTCCAGCATCTACTAACTGTATTTAATTCTTTGCTATGTATTTAAATTGCTTGAGTTTACTACAGATGTGTTGAACAATCGGACCTCTTTTCTGCTTTCAGTGAAACCTTTTCTTTTGTACTGACTGGAGAAGATGGAAGCAGGTGGTTTGGTTATTGTAGAAAACTGCTGGTAAGATTAATGTTCATTCTTGTATATTGGAAATTACTAATGAAGCATGTTTAAACAACTAATGTATATAACTGATTTATTTATATTTGTTTTTAATATTAGCCTCAGGATAAAGGCAAACGTCTACCAGAAGTGTATTGTATGGTCAGCAGATTGGGCTGCTTCAACCTATTTTCTAAGGTAATTACCTGCAATACAATGTTCTTGGGATAATGCCTATTGGATTAATTCTCATTGTTATTGTATGTGGTATTAATCAACAAAGTTAGAGCACGTCTTGCTGACTTTAGTAACTTAAATCTATCTTACAACTTGAAAAATACATATTTGTTATGATTGAGAAATGTTAAACAATTTAACTAGAGTAGTAGGAGAAATATTTTCTCTAGAAAGGAGAGTTCTGGTCCTTTGAGTCCTGCATTAAGCTCACAATTCATGCTCATTTTACTATATTGGGAAGTTTCTACTAGTGATAGTAAACATCACTGTTATAATGTTAACACAGAACGCTGAATCCTCCCATTTTTAGTTGGACAACCCAACCTTCAGGGTCAGATTCACTAACTTCCATTAAAATATTACACATGCCCCGTCTCTCTTACATTTGTATTTTTTTTTTATTTTTTATTTTTATTGAGGCGACAAGTAGCACAATTACATCTCATGGTAGTAATAAAATCATCTCCGTTATTAATACAAAGATAAGAAGAATTAACATTGAAGTAAACCAAAGATAAATGACATCGCCATATTTGTAAAGGAATAATAGGTTCAACTGTGAATGAATTTATTTTTATCAGATGTAAGAGAAGCAATGTCGCAATGTACGCATCTATATATGTATTAATCAGGTAAAGATATGAAATGACCCACTGTATTTTATTTTAGATTTTAGATGAAGTAGAGAAGAGAAGGGTAATATCCCCAGCTCTGGTCTCTCCATTTATGCGCAGTGTCATGGAGGCTCCGTTTCCTGCACCTGGACGAACAATTACTGTAAAGAGCTTCTTACCGGGAGCAGGAAATGAGGTATTTATATCTGTACAATCACCATCCGAAGACTACATATGCCTTAATATCCCTATGCAGTAGTTGTAGTGTGTTTTACAGTTGCATTCCATAGAGATCATATTTTAAAACACAGCTTCAAGAATGCAAGAAGTTAGTTACTCCTGCAGTCTTATGTGTCAGATTCCAGCTTACAGATAATCGGGCACTTCAAAAATATATTTTCTTTCTCTTAAAGCCTTCCGCTCAGAGATTTTATTGTTTTCTCAGGATAGAGATTTTTAGCCTGGATTCTAACCAAACTATATATTTAGTAAATATTTTCTTTATAAGTCTGATGTAAGTGGAATGGAGAGCTGGCAAAGCAAGAGGTGACTGCTAGTTTCCAACACTTGGGGCCAGATTTACTAAGCTGCGGGTTTGGAAAAGTTCAGATGTTGTTCATAGTAACCAGGTTCTAGCTCTTCCTTTCCTATTACATACTAGAAAATGTCAGCTGTAATCTGATTGGTTGCTAAGGAATATCTCCACTTTCCCAAACCTGCAGCTTAGCAAATCTGGCCCTTGGAATGTGTTTTTGTCTGTCTGTCTATGTGTGTTTACTGAATTGATTTTGTGTTTTTACACCCTAAATAATTTATTTTTATTACCTATGAATCTGTACTCCTCTCCAGGTCATTGAGCTTTGCAGGCCATTGGATTCCAGACTGGAGCATGTAGACTTTGACTGTTTATTTAGCTGTCTCAGTGTCCCTCACCTCATCAAAGTGTTTGCATCGCTTCTGCTGGAGAGACGGGTCATATTTGTTGCTGATAATCTTAGGTGAGTAATCCATTTATTTTTTGTTTTTAGATTACGACAGAAGCTTAAATTTGTGTTGTGCTTCTGAGCCACAAGCAGAATTTAGCATGTTTATTGCACTGTTCTGGCCATTTGATTTATGCAATATTCATGTTCTGTACAGAGCTGAAACTACCCATGAGTCACTTGAGGATATCTTCAAATTACTGAGATGTATGATATTGACACTATCAACAAACATATTACTGCCTGTTTACACAAGGCAACCAAGTCAAACTGTTTAACATGGAATTTGTACTGCTACTAATAAATCACAAATCCATATTACCATGCATTCCACTTTACACTTAATATGTAGCAATGTTTTAATTTTCAACAGTTATTTTCTAATGTAGATTATGGCTCATGTTTCAGTATTGTTATGAAAATTAAACTTGCTGTGGTCACAACTTATTCTAGACACTTTCAGTTCATTTAATCTTCTGACATTGTAAATGTTTCATAATCTTCCAGTGATAACCCATAAATGTAACCAGTTTGCATTTAGACATCTATTTTTAAGATTGCAGCATAGCCCTCATATGTTCAGCATTACTAACTTAATAATGGATATGATGCTTCTGTGGGGGATACCCATATCACAAAATATGTCCCCGCTCATTCAAATTGATTGAGGACATAATCTACAGTGCTTTCTTTGTGTTAGGAGAGAAATCCTTTTCCAACAGAGCAGGAAGTTTGGATGAGTTCTTTGCAGGATTGCTGTATGGATTATTATCTGTCGTCTTATATTTTGTATGAATCAAGGAAAAGAAGAAATATATGGTTATTCTATTTAGTAACAAGAATTATATCTACACTTGGAGAAAATTAAGGAAATGTCTCTAGCCCTGTATTTCATAATCTAATGTGAAATGGATTTGCAATTTTTTTAAAATTAGAAATATTTGGAAACACCAAGCAGGAGGTTGTTCTTTCCAAACATATGTGTTTTCTGTCTGAGGATAAATATTCTAATGTTTAATCTGTGTTTTCTTTCTAGTACCTTGTCTAAGTGTGCTCATGCAGTGCTTGCTGTGCTTTACCCCTTCACCTGGCAACACACCTACATCCCTGTCCTTCCAGCTTCAATGATTGACATTGTTTGCTCCCCCACGCCATTCCTCATTGGCATCCTGTCATGTTCGTTACCTCTGCTAAGCGACCTCCCCATTGAAGAGGTGAGTCTGACAACCAATATTCTTGCTGTGTTATAAAGCCAAATTAATTTGAATTAATCTAGAATGTGAATTGAATAGAATCAGAACAAGTTGTAGCGTCTTAATAATAATAATAATAATAATAATAATAAAGCTAGCAATATCAATGATGCCTATTGTGTAATCATAATGGAGCTTTATAGCTAGACACTGCTGGGTTCTTTGGCACTGCTCTGCTGGAGTTATAAGCACCTGCAGAATTATAGCGGAAAAACACGAGTCGGCTACAGCTGTCCATTTAGTTTCTGCAGTGTCCAGAAACTGACAAACTGGTGTCATGGACAGAGAATTGGTATTTGCAAGCTTGCACAACCAGTATTATTGGTGGGCTTTGGTGTAATTTGCAAAGGCTGGAAAGTTAAAAAAAATAAAAAAATTAAAAGTATTGTAAGTATTGTTCTTGATCTTTTTTCTAATTTATTATACAAATAATCAAAAAATTCCACTGTAGTTCAGATGATAAACTTTCCTATATTGTAATCATTTTTTCTAACCTTGTTCTTTTGTAGGTATTAATTGTTGATCTGTGTGCAAACAAATTTCTTCAACAGGTGAGACTTTTAGCATCATAATGTGTGGAATATTTTATGTTAAACTGTGTACACACCTATGCAGTTATTAAGCCGATCGTAAAATTTCAGACACTTGGCACAATATAGCAAAAGTGTGTGTATGCTCTTATGATCATGAATTTTTAGTAGTAGCATTTCTTCATTTATATAAATAAAATGTAATATTTTAGTATTTGATAAAATGACTGATATCGATCAGGTCTGATATTCTGATGACAGGTATAAAATAGATAACTAATCTGGTGTTACTTCTAGCTAGTGACTTATGTCTAGCTGACTCCATGTCTGTACACATATCATTATCTAAATATAGTGCATCTTCTTTTACTTGATCTTGGGAGGATAATATTACCTGCCCTGTGATTGCCTATAGAGCCTTTTGTGCTTGTTGCAAAACTGACAGCGCAATCTGGTCCCTTGGGCAGAGTGCCAAAATTAGGGAGTATACTGGCTGTACCACCTGGCCTAATTCAAAACTCCTCCACCCTTCAATATAGCACCAAGTGCACAATACTCATTTTCTTTCTTCCCTGCCCATCTAAAGATTATCATTTGGACACTTTGGTTGCCACCTAACTAACATCCTGGGAAATAGAATGTTGTGTTTGTACACAAATGATTCATCAAGCAATACAAACACACTAAATAATAGCACATGAGTTTGTGCTATATCAATATAACTCCTAAAAAGAATGTGTTAGTCATATAATGGAACATTACACAATAAATCTCTATACGCAGATAATCATTAATACCATTCATAGATAGATACATACATACATACATACATACATACATACATACATGGGTTTTAGACTTAAAAAAAATCAATCTCCTTTGGCTTTCCTTACAGATATCAGACGAGGATGACATATTACCTCACAAGCTCCAGGCTGCACTGTGTCAGATCTTGGAGCAGAGAAATGACATCTTGTATCATGAGCAGCATTTCACAGAAGGTGAGCAAGGAAACTTTTGTCTAATCAATGAATTATACTAATTAATAACAAATTGTATTCCAGCAATATACTTATAGACACCAAGGGCCAGATTTACTAAGCTGTGGGTTTGGAAAAGTGGAGATGTAGCCTATAGCAACCAATCAGATTCTAGCTCTCCCCTTCTTTTTACATACTAGAGAATGTCAGGTAGAATCTGATTGGTTGCTATGGCCGACATTTCCACTTTAGCTGGTTTATCTGTAGCAAAGTATTCCTGCAGTAGTGATTTTAGAGAAGAGTCTTAAGAAAAATACATGTTTAATGCAATTGGTTAAGTTAGATTTTAGGCTCCTTCACATAATTTGAATACTTATTATTTTCTTCCCCCTTCAGACGATGTCACTCTAAACTCCTTGGTATCTGAATCCTTTGTGTGGTTCTTTGTGGAGATTGTTGGACATTATTCTCTGCACATGTATGTAAATGAAAAGGGTGAGCGGATTTTCCAGAGGGAGCCTTTCCGCAAGTCGCACACCTCCAGGAGTGTACGCCAATTCCTTGACCTTTTTATGGAGACTCAGATGTTTGCTGGATTTACGCAAGACAGAGAACTGAGGAAAAGTGTTGTCAAGGGTAAGTGAAATTCCTGCGGCCTGTTACAGCCTGTTGTCCTATCCCTTGACTATAGTCCTGTCTATGCTCTAAAACATAGTGGACAAGTCTTTGAGAAAAGTTTCAATAACAAAAACTAAGTTGCAGAATGCTTTATTTTCATCTATTCAAGAACAAGTGTAAAGTTGTTGTGTGGGAAATGTAGTCAAAGGCTTTTACACTAGTTCGTTCTCAGAAAGTGTTTAATAACATGGGACCATATCCTAATTTAATGATAGGAGGGTACTTAAGCCTGGTGAATGTGCAAGCACCCTGCTTGTTGTCACTGGGTATGCATACAGGTTGCATTCTGCATCGAGAAGCAGCATGATAGCTGCTGTGTTCTGATGAAGAATGTCCTCCGATGGTGTGGCGTACGCAGGTGGGTAGACGGATATATGTAAATCGTACACTAAAGGCTTCATTAAGCCCTTTTATACAACTCTCTGTTACAAAACAGCTCCATTTTACGTGCCTGCCTTGTGTGTGTGCAAGGAGAGTGTACTACACTCACACACATACAGCTTCTGGTCGCACTCATGTGAGTCCATATGGACGTACTTGCGTGTGATCGGATGGGATGCAGAATCTGGTACATGGTGTATTACAGGACTTGCCCTAGGGTCTCATGGTGCTTCTTATTAAATAACCCAGAAAAGAGATCCTGACAACAATAATATATATGGAAGTCTCTTTTTTTTAAAAAATTCAAACATTAATTAAAAAAGCCAAAAATAAAACAACCACATCCCAGCATCAATGAGTCCCTTCCCACATTCTTGCCCACATGTTAGCCAGATGAGCACAAGCAGTCCTGACAGGGTTCTTGTGGCAACTTAGATGTCCTTGAAACCTTATTACCAAAAGGGTTACACAAGGATCTTTAAAACAATTATGCTGTGTGAAAAATGTAGTGTGTATGTATATAATAATAAAAAATAAATA